>PQFF01000123.1:875322-898965 GCA_003547095.1 Diversispora epigaea
TCTTTGAATGATAGTAATGGTTTATAGTATATTATCAACATGGATCTTATTCATAATCATAATATAGTTAATAAAAGTCAACAACATTTTATGTCAAATAAACGATGTTAGTTGTAGTAGTTTATTATATTATTATATTTTATTTAATCAATATTTATTATTTATTACTTATTATTATTTATTATTAACTATTAGTATATTATTTCTATATTTATAAATATTAATGTAAATCATTTAGAAATTAGTACAACAAATATGTATTACGACTGTAGATCAATAGCATAGAGTATAGTGTAATAGATAGCATAATTAATAGCGTATACATTAGCGTAATCAATAGTGTATAATACAGCATAGTGAATAGCATAGAGTACAGTATAATTAATAGCATAATCTATTATGTATATAAAGGATGAATTTCTCTTCTCTCAATCCTCAGTTAGTCAGTTAATCAATCAATTCTGAAAACTTGAATAACTCAAATAATAAAAATACTCTATAATTTATTATTAAATAATACATTTCTTATTAAGTTATTATTTATCGCGGTTTTCAAATTAGTGCGATCATGTGATGTAAATCGATTTTTATAAAAATCGAATACCGAATACAAAACCATATGATATATATAAAAGTATTTGTATTACATATGATTTACAGATTAAACAAATATTAATGATAGATGAGTCATATGCACATCTATTTATTGCATTTTGATCTTTTTTTAATGCCTTTGTATATAGTCTTTATACCGATTACAAAATGACTAAAAACCGATTACAAAACGACTAAAACCGATTACAAAACGACTAAAAACGATTACTATTGATTACCTTGCGAATACATTTACTTATTTGATTAAAAAGGCTTTCTATAACCTTTATATTTACAAATATATATATATTTTTTTATTTTTAACATAATATTTGTTATATTTTTAATAAATAAATCTTTGAAATCAAGTTATTTTATTACATATATGATTTTATTGATTTTATTTTATTATAATAATTATAATAAATATATTTTTGGCAAGAAGAGATAACTGTTTAATAGATATGATTCGATATTGTATTATTTTATATCAAGTTATTGGGTTTAATAAAGAAATAATATAGATATTTGATTTTTGTCGAGCGGAAGTCACGTGATTTGCGAATTACATGACAAATTTTTATTGGTTAAAAAATGATCATCGATCACATGAGATCAGTCGTTTCGTCACATTACAAATTTTTATTGGTTAAAATGATCATTAATCATGTGATATTTGTTTATTGGTATTCGAATACAAATAAATTATATTAACTGATTTTTTTACATGATCGCACTAATTTGAAAACCGCGATAAATTAAATATATTTGTTTTTTCTAATAATGGGCATTTGTATAAATATGGATTTACCGATGATGTGAAATCATACCACTGCACGAGTGCGAGATGCATTGGTTCTTCATAATTCATTATTATTTCAGTTATTAAAAGAACCTATTTATAAAATATTAATAATAATTAAATATTCATCATTATTTTACAAGATATTAATTTTGATCTTTACCTGAGCAAAGCATACACCATTATCTGATGTGTATTCAAAGATTTCATCTGCATTCATTTCAACTGCAATATTACTAAATATAGGTTTTTTATGGAATTTATTTATAACACGCATTATTGAACCAAATTTTAACGTCACACCACCATATATATGAAATATCATATCAATTTTTTCGTGTTCAGATAGATTTTGATAATAAATTTCTAGATATACATCTAAACACTCCAAAAATTTTTCAAAGTCAAGTTTCATTTCTTTTTCGAGGTCTGGGTCATTTATTCTTGTTTGAATATAAATTTCAGCATTTTGTATACAAAATTCAT
This sequence comes from Diversispora epigaea, assembly GCA_003547095.1. NCBI lineage: Eukaryota > Fungi > Glomeromycota > Glomeromycetes > Diversisporales > Diversisporaceae > Diversispora > Diversispora epigaea. Next base: position 877,205 of record PQFF01000123.1, read on the forward strand.
ATAATTTTTTTGAATATTTTAATGCTATTGGGATTTTTGGTATTTCTTTTGAGGAACTTTCTGTTATGATGGCTTTGCGGCGAATCTAAAGAAAAATGTGTTAATATAAATTTAATAACGTTATATAACGATTTTTACCAAAAAAGAATACTTACAATTTTCATTATTTGTTTTTCAATTTCTTTTTTATTTGTTAATTTATAAGGCTTTTTGACATAATCTTTATGGAGGCTTTCATATGTTTCTGTTGTATACCCATTAATGGCACCAAATTCACGAATTGAAGAGCAAATATGGAACACCCACGAATGTAATTTAGAAAATTGAAGCTCAGATTTTGAATGTTCTTTAAATAGTTCAATAAAAAGTTTTGCCCATTCATTTATTGATTCCTGAAATTATTTAGAAAAAATTTTAATAAAAATCGTTATACAACGAATTAAAATATTATATAAAGATATATATTGTTACCTGCAGAAGAGTTACATCAGATTCTTCATAATTTTCTTTTCTTGATAATAAATACATTTTGTTCCATTTTAAATATACTTCAGTAATTTTGTTATTTTTAATAAAATTCGGACTTCCGGAATCTTCGTAGAGTTCGTCTACAATAAAAATCATTATTTTCATAAGGCTCCAATATTCCGAAGCGGTAAGTAAGGTAAGATGTAAAAAACCGTTAGGAAACGATTTTAGATCTTTATAGCGGGGAATTAATTTAACGCGATTATTCATTTCATCGATAACAGATTTTCCACATTGTTTATTAACTAAAATTTTTGTAAAGTTTAATTAATGTTGAAAAAGGCCAAGATCAAGGTGATGCATTCTATCGGGTACTGTAGCGGTATATATTATACATGTCGTCAAAACTATTGAATTGAGTCAGATGCAATTAAAATTGAGAAAAATTGGAGTTGAGTTAAAACAAATTTTGATTTTTATTAGTGATTGACGCAATTAGTTGAGTCAGACGCAATTAAAAATTGAAATTTTAAGAGTTGAGTCAAGGTGAAATTAGTTTTGACGACATGTATAGTATATATGTTAATATTCCTATTAAATTTTAAATTTTGATTAATACTTTTATTATTTTATTTAAAATTATAAAATTCAAAATTATAAAATTCCATACTTACGAGACACTCCAAAAAAAATTTCGTACATTTTCGATACTAACGTTTTTTCCCGTATTATTTTTATAATATAATTTCATATTATTGTGAGATCTTGATTCTATTTGATTGCTATTTAAGTTTATATTTGATAAATCTTCCTTGGAAACGAGGCAAAAATGACAGGGATAATTTGATTTCATTGATTTATATGTTAATGCAAATGTGCATGCTTCGGGCCAGTCAGAAATTATCATAGAAATTCTAGGGAAACACCAAAATATACTATTATTTAATTCTAATTCTATACCATTATCGTCATATAATGGAGACAACAAAAATTTGAGAGATTTATGAAAAGTTCTACGGACTATATTTTTATGTTCTTCGGATATTTTTTGAGTATCATCTTTTGCTTTTATAATAGGAAGATATGTTAATAATTGTTTTACATCCGGTTTATTTCTACACCATGTTATGATATTGCCTATAGTTACAAAAATTGGATGCAAGGTATTTTTTCCAAGAGAGTCAGTTGTTGAAGCGTCAGAATATAATATGATTGATAATAGATATGAACCAGTTGGTAAAGTTTTTTCAGTTCGTGCCCACCAATTGGAGGTGTATTGCTCATTGTAATTTCTATTATTATTTGTCTATAAAACGGTATATAACGTTAGAAAATAATAATTTATTATATTATATTGTTAAAATTAATTACCTGATCATTTTTAAAATTAAATGTTATATATTTATGTATATCTTTTATTGATAAAATGTTTTTAATACAATTTATTATAGGCCGATAATATATAATATAATCTTTGTTATTATATTTTAAAATTACTTTTTCTTTGTTTAATAAGTTAATTAATTTCATCCTATCCATTAGTTTTCTTCCTTGTTCTATGTTTTTAGGAAGAGGTGATGTCGGTAGGTTTGAATGTTTATTAAAAAAACGTATTATTGCGTTTCCGGCTTTATTATTTAGGTTATGTTAGATAATTANATAATAATTATAATAAATATATTTTTGGCAAGAAGAGATAACTGTTTAATAGATATGATTCGATATTGTATTATTTTATATCAAGTTATTGGGTTTAATAAAGAAATAATATAGATATTTGATTTTTGTCGAGCGGAAGTCACGTGATTTGCGAATTACATGACAAATTTTTATTGGTTAAAAAATGATCATCGATCACATGAGATCAGTCGTTTCGTCACATTACAAATTTTTATTGGTTAAAATGATCATTAATCATGTGATATTTGTTTATTGGTATTCGAATACAAATAAATTATATTAACTGATTTTTTTACATGATCGCACTAATTTGAAAACCGCGATAAATTAAATATATTTGTTTTTTCTAATAATGGGCATTTGTATAAATATGGATTTACCGATGATGTGAAATCATACCACTGCACGAGTGCGAGATGCATTGGTTCTTCATAATTCATTATTATTTCAGTTATTAAAAGAACCTATTTATAAAATATTAATAATAATTAAATATTCATCATTATTTTACAAGATATTAATTTTGATCTTTACCTGAGCAAAGCATACACCATTATCTGATGTGTATTCAAAGATTTCATCTGCATTCATTTCAACTGCAATATTACTAAATATAGGTTTTTTATGGAATTTATTTATAACACGCATTATTGAACCAAATTTTAACGTCACACCACCATATATATGAAATATCATATCAATTTTTTCGTGTTCAGATAGATTTTGATAATAAATTTCTAGATATACATCTAAACACTCCAAAAATTTTTCAAAGTCAAGTTTCATTTCTTTTTCGAGGTCTGGGTCATTTATTCTTGTTTGAATATAAATTTCAGCATTTTGTATACAAAATTCATATAATTTTTTTGAATATTTTAATGCTATTGGGATTTTTGGTATTTCTTTTGAGGAACTTTCTGTTATGATGGCTTTGCGGCGAATCTAAAGAAAAATGTGTTAATATAAATTTAATAACGTTATATAACGATTTTTACCAAAAAAGAATACTTACAATTTTCATTATTTGTTTTTCAATTTCTTTTTTATTTGTTAATTTATAAGGCTTTTTGACATAATCTTTATGGAGGCTTTCATATGTTTCTGTTGTATACCCATTAATGGCACCAAATTCACGAATTGAAGAGCAAATATGGAACACCCACGAATGTAATTTAGAAAATTGAAGCTCAGATTTTGAATGTTCTTTAAATAGTTCAATAAAAAGTTTTGCCCATTCATTTATTGATTCCTGAAATTATTTAGAAAAAATTTTAATAAAAATCGTTATACAACGAATTAAAATATTATATAAAGATATATATTGTTACCTGCAGAAGAGTTACATCAGATTCTTCATAATTTTCTTTTCTTGATAATAAATACATTTTGTTCCATTTTAAATATACTTCAGTAATTTTGTTATTTTTAATAAAATTCGGACTTCCGGAATCTTCGTAGAGTTCGTCTACAATAAAAATCATTATTTTCATAAGGCTCCAATATTCCGAAGCGGTAAGTAAGGTAAGATGTAAAAAACCGTTAGGAAACGATTTTAGATCTTTATAGCGGGGAATTAATTTAACGCGATTATTCATTTCATCGATAACAGATTTTCCACATTGTTTATTAACTAAAATTTTTGTAAAGTTTAATTAATGTTGAAAAAGGCCAAGATCAAGGTGATGCATTCTATCGGGTACTGTAGCGGTATATATTATACATGTCGTCAAAACTATTGAATTGAGTCAGATGCAATTAAAATTGAGAAAAATTGGAGTTGAGTTAAAACAAATTTTGATTTTTATTAGTGATTGACGCAATTAGTTGAGTCAGACGCAATTAAAAATTGAAATTTTAAGAGTTGAGTCAAGGTGAAATTAGTTTTGACGACATGTATAGTATATATGTTAATATTCCTATTAAATTTTAAATTTTGATTAATACTTTTATTATTTTATTTAAAATTATAAAATTCAAAATTATAAAATTCCATACTTACGAGACACTCCAAAAAAAATTTCGTACATTTTCGATACTAACGTTTTTTCCCGTATTATTTTTATAATATAATTTCATATTATTGTGAGATCTTGATTCTATTTGATTGCTATTTAAGTTTATATTTGATAAATCTTCCTTGGAAACGAGGCAAAAATGACAGGGATAATTTGATTTCATTGATTTATATGTTAATGCAAATGTGCATGCTTCGGGCCAGTCAGAAATTATCATAGAAATTCTAGGGAAACACCAAAATATACTATTATTTAATTCTAATTCTATACCATTATCGTCATATAATGGAGACAACAAAAATTTGAGAGATTTATGAAAAGTTCTACGGACTATATTTTTATGTTCTTCGGATATTTTTTGAGTATCATCTTTTGCTTTTATAATAGGAAGATATGTTAATAATTGTTTTACATCCGGTTTATTTCTACACCATGTTATGATATTGCCTATAGTTACAAAAATTGGATGCAAGGTATTTTTTCCAAGAGAGTCAGTTGTTGAAGCGTCAGAATATAATATGATTGATAATAGATATGAACCAGTTGGTAAAGTTTTTTCAGTTCGTGCCCACCAATTGGAGGTGTATTGCTCATTGTAATTTCTATTATTATTTGTCTATAAAACGGTATATAACGTTAGAAAATAATAATTTATTATATTATATTGTTAAAATTAATTACCTGATCATTTTTAAAATTAAATGTTATATATTTATGTATATCTTTTATTGATAAAATGTTTTTAATACAATTTATTATAGGCCGATAATATATAATATAATCTTTGTTATTATATTTTAAAATTACTTTTTCTTTGTTTAATAAGTTAATTAATTTCATCCTATCCATTAGTTTTCTTCCTTGTTCTATGTTTTTAGGAAGAGGTGATGTCGGTAGGTTTGAATGTTTATTAAAAAAACGTATTATTGCGTTTCCGGCTTTATTATTTAGGTTATGTTAGATAATTAATGTCATTAAATCAAAATAGGTATTGTTTGGAAATTTTGGTATGGTTTCAGTTTCTTCTTCTGCTGATTCAGATTCTTCAGATTCGTTGGATTCATTATCAGTTTTATCTGATTCGAATTCGATTTTATTAGATTCAGATTCAGTTTCATCAGATTCAGATTCAGTTTCATTAGATTCGAATTTAGATTCTTCAGTTTCAAATTCAGGTTCTCTGGATGCGGGCTCTTCATATTGTATAGATGTGTGTTCCTCGAATGTTAGACTATCAATATTTTGCGGACGTTCATCTATTTCAACTTTATAATTTATATTGGTTACATATATTTGATAATAATCGAAAGATTATAATAAGAAATTTTCACACACCTTGCATAATGTCACTGGTTTCATTGCTTCTTGAACTAAACATAGGTTCATCATCCGATATATAAATTATTTCATTATTTCGATTATCTTTGCTATTATCCTATATAAATAATGAATTATTAAAAAATTAATAATATTATATAACAAATTTTATGATATTTCATTAATATTGATTACATCTTGCTCAGGCGTAATTATATCAAATTCATTTTGAATTTCTTCAGAACTACTAGAACTACTTGAATCATAATTTTCAGAACATCTTTTTACATGCTGACTGTAAGCAGAACAGCTTGAAAGAACACAATTACAAAACGGACATTCAAAAGCCATTGTTATCATTAAATGAATAATTGAAAGGAATGATTAATAAAATAAATTGAATTTGGTTCATTTAAATACTTTAATGTTATAAATTATAATCATTATTTAATGAAATTTAATATTACTTGAAAATTACTCATTTATTATTAATTTAAAACGTAATACAATGTTATATGTTAAATGATTATCATTTTTTTCTAATATATTAAACATTTATTTAATTAAAGATAATGAGAATTCTTCAAAAGGAAGTTCATAAATCATAAAATATTCATAACATATTTATTTGAAAATAACATAACACCTCAAACAAAGAAAGAAAATGCCGTGAAACAAGTTATATAGAAGGAATTTAATTTATAACATGATACTCCTCACTACATTAAAGGAAGGAACCACATATGTATATTTTATAGAAGGAATTTGTTGGGAATAAATTATCAAATCGGTGAGAAAATCAGATTAAAAATAAAATATTCCGTATTACATATAAACCATTGTTTATACTGTTATGCAGATCTATATATGCATGATCAGGAATGATCTGCATTATCGATTAATCAAATGATAAAATACTATTTAAACCCCTACCTTATAAAGGTTGTTTACTTACCACAAAAAATAAAGGGATAACTTTAAGTGAAAAATTTCGAACTAAGTTTCGAAATTTTTTATCTTATACACTCATTTAATAATTACTTTTTTTTTGTTTCACTTTCATAATTTTACAATATGATGTCAAGTAATTACAAAAATCCTTTATTTACATTATGTATATTAAATATAATAAAAAAATATATTAAATTTTTCATCGAAAAAAACGTTATATAACGTAATATTCTCGATTTTTTTTTGCTAAAAGTCCAATTTCAAAAATACTTTTTTTTTAATTTTCAAAAATTTTTTTTTTCAATTTCAACTAACTACACCAAAGAATATATCGCACATACATGGAAATATTTTAGAAAGAGAAAAAATAATGGTAAATATAAATATTTAATTTATTTGTTAAAGAAGCGGAGATAAATCTATATAAAGAGTAAAATAATATATTATTTGAGATAAAATAATGTCAAAATATAATTTAAAGAAGAGAATATAATAATATATATATATATATAACGAAATGTTTCGTTATATATTCAAAATGTAATAAATAAAAATATATTTTATTCATAAGCCATGTAATACAAGAAAATTCAAAATCAACAATAACAATAAAGAAACAACGGCGACATCATCAACGTCAGTTTCAACTCCTACTTCGGCATCAAGATCAATAGCAACAACAAGATCAACTTTAAAATTAACATCAAAATCAATCCCAACAAAATCAAAATCTTCCGCTTCAACTCTTACCACGTTAACTCCAACTGCATCAACTCCAACTGCATCAACTTCTACTGCATCAACTACTACTGCATCAACTACTACTGCATCAACTACTACTGTATCGACTACTACCGCATCAACTCCTACTGAATCAACCCCTACTGTATCAACTCCTACTGCATCAACTCCTACTGCATCAACTCAATCCGCATCTTTTCCAATTTTCAAAAGAAAATCCCAATCATCATCTTCATTGGATGAAGCTAACAAAAAAAAGCAAACTAATAAATTTGGGGGTAATAAACGTTATATATCGGTTTTGAAAATAATTAAATATATTATAAGATAATTAATGTTGAATTTCTACAATTTAGATGAAAAAACGAATCAAAAAATAATGAATACACTACTAGAAATAAAAAAAGACATAACTGAAATAAAAAAAGACATTACCGAAATAAAAAAAAATGGAAATGATTCAAATAATTCGAAAGAACAGAAGAAATCGGAAGAATTATATTTAAATGTAAGAATTTTGTTATACTTTATTTTCTATATATATAAATAAAAATTAATTATAAATATTTTTTACAGAAGATAGCCAATATTGTATCGGAACCATTTATAGAAACGGATATGTACCCAGACTCGGAAAAATTAAAAAAAGAAACAAGGAACTACATAAATTTGACCAATCCCGGATTTCTTGCAAAATATTCGGAAAAAAGATGGAATTCGTATTTTGAAAAAAGTATTCATAGTAAGGTATATAATTTAATTAATAATTTACTTTATATTAAATGACATTTAATAAAAAATGACGTTAAATAACGTTTTATAATATAGTTGCTATTGAAACTTCGATCAAAGAGGGCAATATTGTTGCCAAAATTAAATCGTCAATATTTTCTACCTTTGGTGAAGATTCATTACCAAGTATTAATATCAGCGCGACGGAAAAAGAAATAATGGATTGGAAAAAAAAAGAAAAAGTTAGAAAAGCATTCAAAAAATTATATAAAAAGATAAATGAAAACGATGACGATGAAAAACTAACATGGTGTAATAGAATATTACAAAAAGCTTTTACAAATCCCGCTAAGAAAACAAAATACCTCCTTGCGTTTGCCGTAGGAGTAATTGAAATAACTCTTGATCCCGATAATGGAGGTATACAAATAAAAGACGTAATCATGAAATCAAAAATCAGAAAATATATAGTAAGTTTTATTTAGATATTAATTTATTGAAGACACCAGAAAAACAAAAAAAAACGTTAAATATCGTTATATATACGTGTTGCCCAAATCCCAAATAATTTGGGATTTGGGACGCCAAAATGCACAAATTACTAGTATTTGGGATTTGGGATTTGGGATTTCGGCAAAAAATACTAATTATAATTTGGGATTTGGAATTTCGGCATTTGGGATTTCGGCATTTGGATTTTGAATTTGGGCGGCAGGTATATCGTTATAATTTAGGATAAAATCGAAAATGGAAATATCTATATTTCATCATCAGAATCAGAATCATCCTCAGGATCTGCCTCAGAATTCGAAAAGGATAACAATGACAATATGAATGAAGACAATGAAGGTGATGGCGTAATTTATATTGACTCTAATGAAGAAAACGATATAAATTTGGACGAATACAATATAGATGAAAGTGATATGGAATGAAAAATGATGTTTATTACTTTAATATTTTAAAAAATTCATAACGAAATAATATTTTTTTATATATTTCATGTAATAATTATAATAAAAGTAAAATAATAGTTAATAAAAGAAAATAATAAAGATTGAAATTAAATTTTATATTCAAAAAAAGTGTAATTTTTGAAAAAAACGAATAAATTAAATTAAAAAACGTTATTTAACGATAAATTTAATAAAAAAAATGCAAATAAACATTAAAGCAATTAATCCGACGTTCTAGATCACAATAAATACGTTCTGCTCGTCTATGTTATTAAACGATGCTTTAAATATCATTATATATCGCGTAAAAACGAACATTTCTTACCGTACTGACTAACGATAATAAACACCGATATATAACGTTATTAATACGAAACGTTCGTTATACGTTTTAAAACGGTGATATATAACGTTATATATACACCGTTCATTAAACGTAGTATAAACGGTACGTATTTATAGCGTACTAGAACGTTACGTTCTAATACGTAGGTGTCGTTCTAGAATGCAATACGAACGTTCCGTCTATAGAACGTTATATAACGTTATATAAAAATTACTGATGTAAGTGTAGTATCTGTGCTTAATATCGTACACATATCGGGTACCCGATAGGTATAAAAAATGTTTTTTTTNGCCTCAGAATTCGAAAAGGATAACAATGACAATATGAATGAAGACAATGAAGGTGATGGCGTAATTTATATTGACTCTAATGAAGAAAACGATATAAATTTGGACGAATACAATATAGATGAAAGTGATATGGAATGAAAAATGATGTTTATTACTTTAATATTTTAAAAAATTCATAACGAAATAATATTTTTTTATATATTTCATGTAATAATTATAATAAAAGTAAAATAATAGTTAATAAAAGAAAATAATAAAGATTGAAATTAAATTTTATATTCAAAAAAAGTGTAATTTTTGAAAAAAACGAATAAATTAAATTAAAAAACGTTATTTAACGATAAATTTAATAAAAAAAATGCAAATAAACATTAAAGCAATTAATCCGACGTTCTAGATCACAATAAATACGTTCTGCTCGTCTATGTTATTAAACGATGCTTTAAATATCATTATATATCGCGTAAAAACGAACATTTCTTACCGTACTGACTAACGATAATAAACACCGATATATAACGTTATTAATACGAAACGTTCGTTATACGTTTTAAAACGGTGATATATAACGTTATATATACACCGTTCATTAAACGTAGTATAAACGGTACGTATTTATAGCGTACTAGAACGTTACGTTCTAATACGTAGGTGTCGTTCTAGAATGCAATACGAACGTTCCGTCTATAGAACGTTATATAACGTTATATAAAAATTACTGATGTAAGTGTAGTATCTGTGCTTAATATCGTACACATATCGGGTACCCGATAGGTATAAAAAATGTTTTTTTTACACATATCGGATACTCAATAAGTGTGAAAAATATTTTCTCATACCTATTGGGTACCCGATATGTGTATGATATTAGGCACGGATACTACACCTATCTGGTACCCAATAGGTGCAGGTTTATTAAGTATAGGTAGTTGATTTTTTCTAATTTATGAATAGAAATTTCCGATTTATAAATTTTCATAAATAGGATGTCTGATTTATATATATTTGCATTATCAATAGAATTCCGATTTTTGTTCATTTGACCAGTGATACATTTTAGCATATCATGTTTTTAACCTTTATTTATGCTTATCAGAAATACAATATTGAATTTCTCATGTTCAATATAATATTTACTTCTCGAATCAAGTTTAAATCAAGTTTTTATACATGCTACACATCTCTAAGAGATTATTTAAAACAATAAAAATATATGATATAATATGCTATTCTTTATTATTTATATAAAAATAATATATATAAAATAAATAAATTAAATAATAAATTTTCTATTCAATGGAATTATTGACATATAATTATTATTTTTTCCCACTCGATAATTTATTTTAATTGCTCGAACATATATTTTATGCACTGCTATAATTGAATTTTGACCTTCCTCACAATATTTGACTTTTCAGGTTCTATAAATTTATGTTTAAATCATATATTAGATGAAAGCACATTTTTATACCATTTGACATATGCTAGAAAATGTGTTTTAAGTCCTTTTAGATATGTTCAAAATAATATTGTACCTCTCCAGAATAAATATTACTGCTTTTATCTCTGTGTGCTTTCCACTTCACTAATATAATTGCATTATTTTCATGTCGTCCAGCGATCATAAACCCAAATATTTCATTACCAATTATTAATTTTGTATATTGATTCATAGTTACTTCCATACACGCATTTACATCTTTCTTTTTTTTATTATATAATATTTTATACCATTTGCATAATATTTTTTAAACTTCTATAGGAATACTTACCTTTTTATACGAAGGCATCAGTATACATTCGGGTATAAGTTCAGTGCCATAGATTTTATTAGATATATCATGTCTTATTGAAATAAAATACAATAATTTTTCTCTATCAAATTCATTAGCTACAGCTAAACTGCTGACAGCTTTCTTTGGAAAAAGAAATTAAAGGGACTTCTCTAAAAGACCAGATGTTCATTGACGTGTCAGATGATAATCCACAAGCAAATTTTTAAAAACAATTCGTATAAGTTCAAATTCGATCTGTCAATTACCACTGGTCAAATAAACAAAAATCAGAATCCTATTGATGGCGCAAATATGTATAAATCAGACATCCTATTTGTGAAAATTCATAAATTGGAAATTCCTATTTATAAATTAGAAAAAATCGACTGCCTATACTTAATAAATCTTAACAAATTTAACCATTAATCGGAATTCTATTCATAATAAAACTATCCTATTTTTTTCCATTTGACCAGAATATGAATCTATGAAAAATTTGTGTTAAAATTTTATTTATTATAATTTCGTACACCCAATATATGTAGTTTATCTATATATCCATTTAATCACTTGTACAGGAATAACCAAAAACTATAAACAGAGCCATAATCAGTATGTATTCAGAAATATACATTGATAAATTGATATTACTTGTAATAAATTCAGGCCCATAAGTTCTTTTTATATTTATTGACATATTCTTTAATCTTTCTTGGACTTCTTACAGATCATCTTTAGTAACAAATCTAACAACCAATAAGTTACATGCCCAAATAAAATATTCCAATATCTTCTATCATTATTATCTAACATGTCCCATAAAATTATTGTTGCATATATCATAATAAAGTCTTTTATTAGTTAGCAGTGAACTTTGAAAATCCTTCTTTGATAACAATCTTTGGAGAGATTTGACCAATATCAGATGGAAGTTAAACGCTATCCATCCTCTTTTGTGCTGTATGAAATTGTTCAGAATTTAACTTATTTTCTTTAATAAATTTAGATTAAATAATTCATTTTACAATCCCAAGGAACAAGCAATGCATTGGATCCACTATACCTGCTGCCCAAATTAAAAATGAAAATGCCGAAATCCCAAATGCCAAAATCCCAAATCCCAAATCCCAAATTATAATTAGTATTTTTTGCCGAAATCCCAAATCCCAAATCCCAAATCCCAAATACTAGTAATTTGTGCATTTTGGCGTCCCAAATCCCAAATTATAATTAGTATTTTTTGCCGAAATCCCAAATCCCAAATCCCAAATCCCAAATACTAGTAATTTGTGCATTTTGGCGTCCCAAATCCCAAATTATTTGGGATTTGGGCAACACGTATAGGATCCACTACTGCAAATCTGATTGGATCTATATAAGGAAGATGAAGCAATTTAGACCATCACACTCTGTTTATTTTAAAATGAGTTTCTCTTGTTCTTTTGGTGTCGCATTGCATCAGGAAATTTTAATAGGCAAAAATTTATGCAAATTTTCACTTCGAAAATTTCCGCAAAAAATTTTCGCAACTTTTCACACAGTTTTCGAAAATTTTCGCAACTTTTCACACAGTTTTCGAAAATTTTCGCAACTTTTCACACAGTTTTCGAAAATTTTCGCAACTTTTCACAAAGTTTTCGAAACTTTTCGCAACTTTTCACAAAGTTTTCGAAACTTTTCACAACTTTTCACAAAATTTTCGAAACTTTTCGCAACTTTTCACAAAGTTTTCGAAACTTTTCGTAACTTTTCACAAAGTTTTCGAAACTTTTCGCAACTTTTCACAAAGTTTTCGAAACTTTTCGCAACTTTTCACAAAGTTTTCGAAACTTTTCGCAACTTTTCGAAAAATTTTCGTAAAGTTTCGCAAATTTTTCCGTAAAGTTTTCAAAATTTACAAAATTTTTTATTATTTTTCAAATATTATTATTATTTTATTATTATTATTATTATTTTATTTACATTAATACAAAAATTTCCGAATATATTTTTTATTTCTTAATCCTCGCTTTCTATATTTACTATTTCATTATGATATTCTTCATCTTCACCTTCTTCATCTTCGTCATCTTCGTCATCGTCATCTTCACCTTCGTCACCTTCTTCACCTTCTTCACCTTCGTCATCTTCATATTCATCATTTTTTTTACCTTCATATTTGTTATTTTCTACTTTTCTTTTGGATTTTTTAAGATTTTTTCGTAAAGTTTCGACTTCAATAATTCTTTTCTTTCCTTTGTTTCTTTCGGGTTCTATCTGTTTTTCAGGATCTTTCTGTCTTTCTGGAGATACTGGTCTTTGGGGAGTTGGAGATGAGTCCGATTCGTATTCAAAACCTTCTTCATTTTCAATTTTTCTCTATTTTTTAAAATTTTGTTAGTTTTCGAAAATTTTAAAAATCTGGCGTGATATGAAATTTACTTACTAAATTTCTTACAAGAGCCGGTTGTATAATTTCTTCTGACATTTTGATAACTTCATTTTTCGGGTTGAGAAAAATTTCTGAAATAGAAATCGCCCAGGCGATTTGAAGATTTGGAATATTTTTTTTCTTAGGCCAGACATTTTTAATTATTTTTGTCATACATCAGGAATTAAATATAAACGTTCTAGTGCGTCCAAAATATACCGATCTATAGCGTCCTACGAACATCACCTACGTTCATATAGCGTATTAAATATGCCGTTCTAGTGTGTTCTCCGAATGCTTCGTATATATAGCGCACTAGAACGCACCGTTTTAGTGCGTTCTCCGAACATTTCGTATATATAGCGTACTAGAATGTACCGTTCTAGTGTGTTCTCCGAACGTTTCGTATATATAGCGTACTAGAACGCACCATTCTAGTGCGTTCTCCGGACGTTTCGTATGTATAGCGTCCTAGAACGCCTCTATATAATTCTGGATGTATATGTGTCATTTTCGTCGTCTTCGATTTTTTCAGATAATTTATGAAAACAATTTGAAACAGCAAGTTTCTTCTTCCACGCCGCAATTTCAGATGCTTTCGCTACGTTACTAATTGGAGGTAACATATTGCTGAAATTTTCAAAAATTGCTGTTTTTACTTGCGCACACAAGGTGCCTCTAAGAGAACGGAGCCTTTTTGATAACTATAAATTTTTAAAAAAATTAATTACAAAACTCTTCAAAATATCAATTTATAGATTTTACTTACAGGTTTTCAAATTTTTTTTTCAAAATATGGTTCCCATTTACTATCCAAAGTGGAGAAAAATTCATTATCAGATTCTCTTAGAAAAATTCGGCAGATTCTTTGAATTCGTCATAATTGGGATATATTTTTTTTTCTAACAGGTCTTGAGCAGACTTGATTATCACAGCCTATTTATAAAAATTGTTAATATTGCGAACATTTGCGAAATGTTCAAATTTTAATATTATACTAACATCTATACAAGCTTGATCATGTGAAAGTATGGCGACTTCTTCTTTAATAGTTTTTATTTCTTCTTTCATGTCTTCTTGATTTTTTTTAACTTTTTCTAGAAGTGTTTTTAGATTATCCAATTTCGAAAAGATTCTTCTTGTAACGGCTTGAAACATAAAAAATTTTTAGTCATTTTAATTTTTTTTTGAAATAATTAAACCAATATATTATTATACCATCATTCATTTGATCTACCGAAGACGAGGTTAAGTCTGAATCTTCAGATTCTAGTAGTGAACGTGGAAATAAAGAAGGACGTGAAGTTGAAGCTGAAGAAGGGCGTAAAGCTGAAGCCGAAGAAGGACGTGAAGCTGAAGCCGAGGAAGGGTGCGAGGAAGAAGCGCGTGAATATAAAGAGGTGTGCGAAGGGTTTTGTTTTTTTTTTTTAAATAATTCGTTCAAATTGCTCATCTTAAATAATAAATAAATATTTCATAAAAATAAACAAAAAAAATAGTAATGTTACGGAAAATGCAAATAAAAAAATTGAAATAAATAGTAATGTTATGGAAACTAATAAAAATACGTGCAGTATTATTTGATTATATTCTAAAGTATGTAGATTCGAAAGAATATAGCATATAGTAACAACTAATACATACATACCTTATTACTAGACTAGTGTTCCGATCCTTAATCCTATAAATCCGGATGGATCCTATAATCCGGATGAATCCTATAATCCGAATTTGTTTATTTTAAAAGGATTTATCCGAAATAAAAACGGATTACGGATACAGATCATCCGGATTATAATTCGGATTATAATCCAGATTATAATTCGGATTATAATCCGGATTATATATATATACATGTGACACACGTGACAATATTTTTAGCGATACAAGTGAATTCTTTTCTGTAATNGGTAGTGTTCCGATCCTTAATCCTATAAATCCGGATGGATCCTATAATCCGGATGAATCCTATAATCCGAATTTGTTTATTTTAAAAGGATTTATCCGAAATAAAAACGGATTACGGATACAGATCATCCGGATTATAATTCGGATTATAATCCAGATTATAATTCGGATTATAATCCGGATTATATATATATACATGTGACACACGTGACAATATTTTTAGCGATACAAGTGAATTCTTTTCTGTAATAATTTTGTCGTTTATTTGTCACAGTCCTGTACTATGAAAATGACGACGGGGGTGATGATCTACTAATAAATCTGGGTGTGATAAATTAACGTCCGCTGCTACAATAAAAAAATCCTAAAAATAAGGATAAATCCTAAATATTTAAGGATAAGGATTTATAATTCGGATTTGATCAAGAAAATCCGGATCTAATTCGGATTGTATTTTGAAATAGGATCGGAACACTATACTAGACAATAAAATAAAATTTGTAGCGTTATCGAAATAAAACAAAAAAAAATGTCTGTCTAGAGTTGTTAAACTACAGTTTAAACTCAGTGTATTAATAATTTCATGTAAAGGTAATAGTAATGTTACGGAAAATGCAAGTAAAAAATAATAATATTACAGAAAATGAAAAAAAAAATTGAAATAAAAAATACGTGCAATATTATATAACTACATCCTAAGTATGTATATTTGAGAGAATATAAAGAATATAGCATATAATAATAATAGAGCAAAGGCAAAAAATAGGAGACAAGGAGTATACCATTGTAAATAAAATAAAAAATACGTGCAATATTATATAACTACATCCTAAAGTATGTAGATTTGAAAAAATATAAAGAATATAGCATATAATAGTAATAGAGCAAAGGCAAAAGACAGGAGACAAGGAGTATACCATTGTAAATAAACAAAATAAACAAAATATTTTTGTGTTACATATGTAATATTTTTGTGTTACATATGTAATACAAGATGGTAATATTTATTAAACTTACATTAATATAACGAATTTATCATATATTTTTTTTGTATTACAAATTTTATTATATATTTTTCTTGTATTACAAATTTTACCATTTCTGTTTTAATAGAAAATGTTGTATATATTCGAAAAAATCANAAATAAAAAATACGTGCAATATTATATAACTACATCCTAAGTATGTATATTTGAGAGAATATAAAGAATATAGCATATAATAATAATAGAGCAAAGGCAAAAAATAGGAGACAAGGAGTATACCATTGTAAATAAACAAAATAAACAAAATATTTTTGTGTTACATATGTAATATTTTTGTGTTACATATGTAATACAAGATGGTAATATTTATTAAACTTACATTAATATAACGAATTTATCATATATTTTTTTTGTATTACAAATTTTATTATATATTTTTCTTGTATTACAAATTTTACCATTTCTGTTTTAATAGAAAATGTTGTATATATTCGAAAAAATCATATTTATTTTACAGATATAGTATTTTTTATAAAATATTCTTTTTATATCACAGAATGTAATATAGGAAATTACAAAATAAAGAGAATTATTTATATATTTTCTTTAATACCCCATTTTTATAACAGGCAAAAAAAATTTTGATTTCTTTTTTAATTAAAAAAAATGTTGTATATATATTCGAAAAATCATATTTATTTTACAGATATAGTATTTGTAAGATATCACGGAATGTAATATAGAAATTACAAAGAGAAACATTTAAAATTTTATTAATTACTGAGAAAACTAATAAAAATAAAAATACTGATTTGAAATATTGGAAAAGATATTTAAGTACCATGAAAAAGTACCATTGACAATTTTTAAATTAAAAATAAAATCGAATAATTTCAATTCTCTTTAAAACAAAATATTGATTTTTTCAAAACAATTTGAACTTTTTTAATATTCTAATATAAACAATATTTACAAGTTTTCAATGCCCACATTGCCCTCGTAATTTTTCAACACGGAATGCATACTCTTAGCATGTTAATCGATGCATTAATACTGTTTATTTAAGTACAGAAGAATCTAGTGAGGATATTTCAGATATTGTCTCAAGTGTTAACGAAATGTCATTAGATGATGAAGATTTTAGTCGCATAAATGAATTTCAAATTATTCGAGAAGAAAACTCACAAGTTTTTTACCAATATGAAAGTGATCAGGATTATGCTGGTGATATTTCTTTTGGTGAAATATCACATTCAAGTAATATTCCGGAGGAATATGAAAACTTTGATGAAATTTTACCTGCAAGTTTACAAAGCAATGAAGAACCCGAAGTTGAAAACATTAAAGAATTTCCAAATGAAGCATATGCGGATTTGATAGCACTTGTTATAGAAAATAATCTTAATAACAAAGCTGGAAATGCAATTATAAAATTCTTTAACAAACATTCGGATTTATCTCAATTGTCACCTCTCCCAAAAAACATCGAAACTGGACGAAAGTTCATGGATAAAATGAATATTTCACAATTGTCATATTCTAAATATTGCGTACTTACTCATAATAGTCAAGATTACTTTGTTCATTATCGTCCCATTAAAAACTGTATTAAAAACCTTTTGTCAAATCCTGATATATTAAAAAATTTGATGTTTAGATATGAAAATTCGAAGGTAAATACTTATATCGGAAATTTCTTAATAATTAATAATTATATTAATAATTATATTAATAAACTGTTAGATCGAGGATGAAAAATCATATAGAGAACAAAATTCCGGAAATTGGTGGAAACGGGCAGAAAGATCAATTTCAAATCACGCAAATATTTTGTCAATCATTCTCTATTCAGATGCAACTACTACTGATACATTAGGAAAGAGTTCATTACATCCTATATATGTATCTCTTGGAAATATTCCCACATGGAGAAGGAATAAAGAAGACGCGAAACAACTGTTAGGATATCTCCCAATTTTATCTGCTAAAAATGAAAAGGAAAAGAAATCTTCGGAATTTAAAGAATTGGCTCGCGAAACCTTTCATAATTCTATTAAATTTTTATTAGATCCATTATTCCAAGGTGATGGTGTTGATTTTAATATTTATGACAAAGATATTTGGTTTTTTCCGAGAATATCCACTATAATCTGTGATTGGCCGGAAGCCTGCACGTTTTCGTTAACTTATAAATCAGCCAATTCGAATTATCCTTGTCATTTTTGTTTAGTTCAAAGAGAAGATCTTATTGATATAAGAAAAGAAGTGATACTCCGTAACCATGTAAATATGAAAGAATATTTTGATAGTAATACAAGTAATTTGGCAGGTTTGGAACAAGTCAATAATTACTTTTGGAGCATCCCGTAAGTTTGTTTATTTATATATTTAAATATTTATATATTTTAAGGGCATATTCTAACCTTATTTGTTTAAATTTAGAAATTTAAACATTTATGCAGCCACTGTACCTGATAGAATGCATCACTTAGATCTAGGTCTATTCAAATATCAAATAAAATTTACTATGGAATTATTGAAGAAAAAAAAATCATTGAATAAAGTAAACGAAAGAATTGCGGATATTCCAAGACATTCGCAATTAAAAGTATTTAAAAAAGGGATACAATTATCCCGATTAACTGCAAGCGAATATAGAGATATGATGAAGATCATGGTGTTTGTGGTCGATGATTTACAAATTGAAAATCTTTCGAAAGTCTACGTGAAATGGAATGAAATATATTTACTGAGTAGATCAGAAAAATTTAAAGAAAGTAATCTGGAAAATTTTCAGGTAAAAATAATTATCTGGAGGATATTAGAAAGGTTGATATACATAAATAAAATATTAATTTATTTAATTATATAGAAAGCAATCAATGATTGGGGTGATCTATTCATTAAATTATTTCAAAAGATTTCGAATTCTCATTTGAAATTTCCGAAACTTCACTCATGGATTTATCACATTGTCGATACAATTCGGGAATATGGAGCAATAAATGGATATACAACTGAAACATATGAAAGTTTACATAAAACTTATGTGAAGATTCCATATCGTCTCAGTAATAAAAAAAAAGTAGAAAAGCAAATAATGGAAAATGTAAATAAAAAACAATAATTTATCACATAATATTTCGAAATTTAATAATTTTTTATTTTTAGATTCGACGCCGAGCAATTGTCTCGCGAAATCGTGTAGAAAAAACTAAAACTCCAATGGCTTTCGTGTACACCGCAAAATTATTTGACTTTGATCTTTCGGAATCCATGATTGAGCAAAATAAAAAAGATCCGAATTTGGATAAAAAAATGATAAAAGGTTTTGAGAAATTTATTGATTGCTTGAAAGTATATCTCAATATTTTGAATATAATTTCTGCCGAAGGCTGCCGAATAAAGATATATAGTTCCGTTACATTAAAAAATGGTGCTATTTTACATACAAAAAATGATTTTCACCATAGACCATGGTTTAGTAATATTGCTGTCAATATGAATGAGGAGAAACTTTCTGAATATTTATCAGATAAAGGAATTTGTTATGCACATGTATATATTAACTATTAAATAATTTTCATAATAAAATGTAGAAGATTACTTAACTCTTTTTTATTATTTAGACATTATTAATAACAGAAATAAGACTACCAAATAAATCACCAATGTATCTTGCACTTGTACAATGGTATGATTTTATTGAAAAAACTCCATTTGTTTACGGCTGTCCTTTATTGAAATTGGTAGAGGTGTATAATTTTATAGAAATAGAAGCGATCGAAGATACAATTCATGTAGTTTCACGCTTTGATAAAAATAATGAATACTTTGTAATGGAATTCGACCAGTGAGGTCTCGACTTTATTCATTAATTAATATTTAATAAAAAATACATGAAGAATAAAATCTGACTAAGTTATAAATAACTACCTCCTAGCCAGCCACTGTAAAAAGTTTTATCCTTTTACTGGGAGGCTACAGCCCCGCCTAAGTCTAAACAAAAATTTATATTTGAAAGTATATTATAATTAAATTTATACAAACTATTTATAGTATAGTTAACAATGTTCTTTGCTATAGTAATTAATTATTTTTTATTCTCTATGTATTCAGGATTTGTATATGCCCTTTTACCTTTACTACGTTTATCACATTCTCTAATTTTGTTTTTATCTTCCCACATTAGAAACTCTTTACATCTAATTTTCTAGCGATTGTATAAGAGTATTTTCCATTCCCGAAATATGTTAAAAACCATATTTCTACTTACTTCTGTTGAGTTCACTTTGCTTCTTATAAGTTTATAAATAGATTTTGGGATTAGACCCCGAATGAGGTTATTAAATTCGAATCCATCTGTTGGTTGGGTTCCCATTACCTCTCTATTATGATTTATTTTCATAAAATGTCCTCTGTTAATTTTTTCCATAAAGTCCGATAGTCCTTGGTTTCCCTTTTCTTTGAAGTATAATTTTTTTATGACAGAACGAAAAGCTATCTTTAATATTTTTCCCTGATCTCTATACATAAATACATGGGTATTTGTTTCTTTAAATTTGTTACAAAATGGACATATATTTTCTTTATAAACATCTGGTTTCTTTAAATTTAAATTGTTCATGGTGGAAAGTTCCTCGCTTAATAACTTTAGTGAGAAGGCTCGGGATGAACTGTCTTTGGAGTTAGTAACTGTATTAGTGATTTTGGTATTGTGCCATATTTGAGCAGACCATTGCCAATTCGTTTCGTTCCGAATGTTTTGATTTAACCAATTATATATACGGTGTTGAGTAAACTACGAGGTCACAGTTTCTACTTCAGACTTCTTCTTTATAAATTCTTTGATTCCAGTGTCGATTTCCTGATTATTCCATTTGAAATGGAATTGTTGACTTTTGATATAATCCATATTTATGGCGAATATAGACATTGAATCTACACCTTCCTTGACTAACCTATCTGCTTGTTCGTTGTATTGATATCCTTGATGAGCGGCGATTTTTTCTAGGTCAACGATTAATTCTTTCGTAAGTATTAATTCTTTAATTGTTTGTAAGATGATGGAGTTTGATTAATTACTCCAATGTTTCCCTTTTTTCCCTTTCATGTAGCCTGTAATTGACTTAATTGAAGATTCGCTATCGGTGTAAATTTTGATAGTTGACTTATGAGATGCA
>PQFF01000123.1:928443-953560 GCA_003547095.1 Diversispora epigaea
AAAAAAATTTTTTCTTCTATAACTATATATTTAATATATTTAATAACATATGATAAAAAAAAGGAAAAAACCTACGAAAAAACCTTACATTCTGAGTTTGTAAACCATGACTAATCTTTATGTTCAATTCTTATACACACTGTTCGATTCTCATACCTGTTGTTCTCTATGGAAATGAAATATAAAAATATAAAAAACAATAATTTTGACCAAAAAAATATATGAGACCCTATATATTCCCCCGATTATTGTTGGACAATTGTCTATCCCGGCCTCCGGACTGCTGACGATCAATACTATCTATTCGATTACTTATACCTCCTACCCTATTAGCTAATTTCTTTACAGTTTCTGTTACTTCTAACAAACCCTTGGACATATTATCAAGTGTTTGTAACATTTCATCTGAATTACTGTTTGCTTTTGTTGTTTCAGTATCTGTTACCATTTCTTCCATATTTTCCTTTGATCCATAAACTTTTTCTTCAATTTTATCTAATCGCTCAACTAGTATTTTCACATGATCTATTACCTTACTAAGTGCTATGTCAAGCTCTTCTATAACTTTGTTGTTCTTCTCAATTGATGAAAAAATTATTTCTTTTACAGCATCTTCACGCACCTGTTCGCTTACAGGAGACTTAAATTCATTTCTGTCTTTAACGTTTTTACTTTTCTTAACAGTTTCTGCATAAGTACTTTGATTATTCTTAGGCATAATCAAACTAGAATAATAATTTGGTTTATACCTTTTATATAAATTACCAAAGTTTTTAATTTTTTCTTCTTTATTAAATGCCACTTGTTTGCGATATTTAACAATGTCACATTCTTTTGCTTTATGTAAATCTGAATAGGGCTTGGAACCGTGTCCCAATAAGTCATCCGGATATCCGAATGACCTTAAAATCGGATATCCGGATGAACCCGGATGATTTCCTAAAAATTTTTTTTCACCCAATTTCACCCGGTTTCATCCGGTTTGGGGTATAAACCGGGTGAAATAGGTTTGATCGTCAAAATTTACGATCGAAAATAATTGTCAATTGTTGCTACATATAAAACTTTTTAATCTATAAGTAAATATTAAAAACTGTAATAAGCAAACTTAAAGATGAGAATGATGTGCATGTTCAGTACAAAGGACAAACTTATATCATTAAAATTAAGAGAATAATTAGCAATTAAAGTTTGAACGGATTTTTTTATTTGTTTGAACTTTAACTACTAATTATTCTCTTAATTTTAATGATATAAGTTTGTCCTTTGTACTGAACATGCACATCATTCTCATCTTTAAGTTTGCTTATTACAGTTTTTAATATTTACTTATAGATTAAAAAGTTTTATATGTAGCAACAATTGACAATTATTTTCGATCGTAAATTTTGACGATCAAACCTATTTCACCCGGTTTATACCCCAAACCGGATGAAACCGGGTGAAATTGGGTGAAAAAAAATTTTTAGGAAATCATCCGGGTTCATCCGGATATCCGATTTTAAGGTCATTCGGATATCCGGATGACTTATTGGGACACGGTTCCAAGCCCTATTCAGATTTACATAAAGCAAAAGAATGTGACATTGTTAAATATCGCAAACAAGTGGCATTTAATAAAGAAGAAAAAATTAAAAACTTTGGTAATTTATATAAAAGGTATAAACCAAATTATTATTCTAGTTTGATTATGCCTAAGAATAATCAAAGTACTTATGCAGAAACTGTTAAGAAAAGTAAAAACGTTAAAGACAGAAATGAATTTAAGTCTCCTGTAAGCGAACAGGTGCGTGAAGATGCTGTAAAAGAAATAATTTTTTCATCAATTGAGAAGAACAACAAAGTTATAGAAGAGCTTGACATAGCACTTAGTAAGGTAATAGATCATGTGAAAATACTAGTTGAGCGATTAGATAAAATTGAAGAAAAAGTTTATGGATCAAAGGAAAATATGGAAGAAATGGTAACAGATACTGAAACAACAAAAGCAAACAGTAATTCAGATGAAATGTTACAAACACTTGATAATATGTCCAAGGGTTTGTTAGAAGTAACAGAAACTGTAAAGAAATTAGCTAATAGGGTAGGAGGTATAAGTAATCGAATAGATAATATTGNTAGTCATGGTTTACAAACTCAGAATGTAAGGTTTTTTCGTAGGTTTTTTCCTTTTTTTTATTATATGTTATTAAATATATTAAATATATAGTTATAGAAGAAAAAATTTTTTTTCTGTACGGGTTGGCGTACAGTCCCTGGGGTGCGTTATATTTCTTTCCAGCAACTTTTTGCTCAGATTGGTCAAAAAGGGATAGGCGGAGGCATGACCATCAGTTGCTTAGGTAACACTGGGGCAACGATGGGTCGGGCGGTTAAATGTTTTAACTTATGGTTATTGGATTTATAGCCAGTTCTTATAAATGTATGATATTAATGTAATTTTGGTATTACAACAATTATCAATAAAGGTTTATAGGGGCATGACTCCGTTTGAATTTTAAAAAAAAAATATTACATTTTATTATCAGTTTATTATATATTATCAGTTAATTATATTTTTACATAATAAAGAACGCATTGGTTTATTATAATTTTTTTTTTACATAAGATTTTATGAAATATTGCGAAAATAATGAAAATAATAAAAACTAATCTAATAACTCAAAAAATGGATGCCATAAAATATCCTTTATCGATTAATATTATAAGTATTTGTAACTTCACTTGTAAACGAAAATAAGTAGATTATTAAATTATTATACCGAAATTATTATTCGGAAATTTACTGATGACTAGTATATATATATTAGTTTATTATATTTTTTTACATAATAAAGATTTTTATGAAATATTGCGAAAAATAACAATTAATTTAAAAGTGATCGAAAAAAACTAAAGAATTAATCTAATTTGAATATTTGAAAAAAAATAAAAAATAAAATTCATCAAAAATCTTTGGAAAATTCCGAATCGATACTAATAAAAAAGAAAAGAAAAAAGATGTTAGAAACAGTATTGAATAAACTGTGCACTGTTTTTAAGTAAGCATATTAGCGTCCGAGAGTATCCTACTTCTAGACAGCAAGGTTATGAATAACCTGCTGAACGACTACCTGAAACTCCGAAAAACCACGGAAAAGGTAAAGAACAGCAAAGTTATGAATATAACCTGCTAAACTACACCTGTTACGCAGAAAAAAACCACGGAAAAGGCAACGCATCATAGTATAAGAGTTGTGTTAATCAAGAAAAGGGAACGTCGAGAACTTTTCTTATAGGAACTCTACCCTAATCCATCAGTTTAACATAATCAAAGGGACTCAAGAAGTTTCGGACGACCCCAACCTCGTCAAAAACCAACATACTTACTTGAGAAATAAATAAATTTTTGAAAATTTCTGAAAATTTTTGTCCTAAAATTTCATGAGAATAATAATTTTTGAAAGAGTTCGAAACAAGATCATTTATTTAGTAAATAAACAAGATCATTTTGTGTTACAAAATAAAAAACATTTTTTATTTGACCAAAAATTTACGAAAATTTTCGCAAGTTTTTCGAAAATTTTTTGAAGTGGAAATTTTCGCAAATTTTATGCGAAAATCTTCCGGAAATTTTCACTTCGAAACTTTTCGAAAAATTGTGAAAAATTTTCGAAGTGAAAATTTTCCAGAAATTTTCGCCTTTTAAAATTTCCTGATGTTTAAATCATTCTTGAGCATATTATTTATGTTTTTAGGGTCTGCAGATTCTGTAATCCATTGTTCATAATTATGCATGTCACCATAATAAGTTTTTTTGAACTTCTCACTATATCAGCTTCTTTTCAGACACTTGTGACATTTCATTACTGCAGATCTATACCCAAATAACTTTTGTGTAGCTGGAATATTGGAAGAACCTACTATTATTGCAACTTTTATATTGAGCTTATCTTTATTTTCATATATAACAGAAACTTTCCACCCTTTCCATAATTCCTTAAGTTCATCAACTATTGAAAATAGATAATGGTTTATTTAGTTTTTATCAGCTTCTTTAAATCCAGGTAGAAAACCTAAATAAATAATATTTTCAGATTTATTTCTTTCTACCCTTGGAAGACTACATATCGAAGTATAAATAACACCAGTACTATATTGTCATCAAGAAATTTTTTCGAACGTAATATTTCGTAATTTCAACATAATATTAAATTTTTGTAATTTTTCAGAAATTTTTAAAAGTTATTGAAATATTAAAATTCCATAATATTATAGATGCTATTTTCTGTAATTTTGACATTTTAAAAAATTTTTAAAAATTTTTGTAATTTTTATACAGTGCGGAACCTCTATAACCGGTCAAAAATTTTGCTATTTTTAAATGTATGTTACACCTGCCAAAAGAAGTAAATAAAAATTTTAACCGTTAATTTCGATAAATCATATCAAAAGCTACAGAAATTATCGGTTTTGATCAAAAAATTTTAAGATTTGCCGGTGTTACATAGATTTGAAATTTACACGTTTTACTATAAAAAATAAAAATTGCAAATAATAAATTTTGTGTGACTTTCTAAAAATATTACCATTTTGTAGTGTTTATGTTGCCCAATCATTTTAGCTTAGAAATGCATGTATAGATTATTATAAAAATTTTGAGTTGCATTATGTCTTCGCGCAAAAAATTAGCTGCAAAAAAGAGAGCAAAAAATCAAATTCGCAATGTAAATACAGGTCAATTTATAGAGCAATATTCAACAAGTGATGATGAATATACATTATCAAGTGATGGTTATTCAACAGATAGTTCATATGAAAGTTATTATGCCCAAAGAATATTAAAACTTGGGGATATAGTTTTTAATTTAACAGAGATTGATGAAAAAAAGAAAGCACCATATGTTGGAAATTCTACTGCAACGTATTATCGAAAATATGGACCATCTGGTACATTTACAAAAGCAGCTAAAGGTTCATTATCAATTAACCAATATTTTACAGCAAATATTACCAATAATTCACAAGAAGTTTCAATTGATGAAATAGAAACTAATACAGAATCAACAAATGATATATTGCAAGTGGAAAATTCTGAAAGTTTGCAAGAAGGAATAATGGATATTGATACTGAAGATATTTTACAATTAGAAGATTCTGAAAGTTCACAAGAAGAAGAAACAGATATTAATGATAATGATATTGAAAATATTTTTTCACAAAAAATAAAAGATTTAGAATTAATTCTTCAAGATAAAAACAAGTTTACTGTATATGAATATTTAAAGTATCGTTCAATTTATGAATTTTTAATTAATTGGAAAAAAAAATATATGTCTCGTGATGATGCTGCATTTAATGCTGCACAAAAAGTTTTTGATAAAGGGGTATATTGCGCAAGAACAATCAAAAAATGGACTAAATACTGGCTTGAAAATAAAACAATACCAATATCAATACAAGGTTGCCATCAAAAAACAAAATCATTCATTGATGATGAAGATATTATTAATGACAGTCTTACTTTTATTCGACAAAACAGTGGAAAAATAACACCAAAAAATTTTCAACAATTTATTAATTTAAAATTTCTTTCAAAAATAGAGGGGAAAAAATCAATTACATTAAAAACAGCTCGTATTTGGCTTAAAAAACTTGGATTAGTTCCACAATCTAAAAAAAAGGGTATTTATTTTGACGGTCATGAAAGAGATGATGTATTGAAATATCGTGAAAAATTTTTAAAAGAAATGAAAGAATTGGAACAATTTATGCCAACATTTATTGGAAATGAAATGACACAACTTAATCCAGAAATTCCTTCAAATCAAAAATTACATATATTTATCACACATGATGAATGTTTATTTTATGCAAATGATGATCGTCCGATAGTATGGGCACCAATTGGAGAACCTCCATTAAGAAAAAAAGGTCATGGCAAATCAATTATGGTTAGTGATTTTTTACTTGAAACAATTGGCAGATTAAAATTAACTCCTGAGCAATCCTTATTAAATCCAAATATACCAGTTGAAGCACGTAAATTTTTAAAACCTGGAAAAAATGAAGAAGGTTGGTGGACAGCAGAACATTTGATTGATCAAGTTATCAATTATGCAATTCCTATTTTTGAAACTATTTATCCAAATGCAATTGCTGTAATGGCATTTGATAATAGTACCAATCATGGTGCAATGCCAGAAGATGGTTTAAATGCTACAAAAATGAATGTTAATCCTGCAGGAAAACAGCCACGAATGCATTCAACATTTTTTGGAACAGACAATATATCACAATCAATGGTTTTTCCATCAGATCATCCACAATATCCAAATAAAGCTAAAGGTATGCGACAAATTCTAATAGAAAGAGGATTATGGAAAGAAGGATTAAAAGGTGAATGTAAATTATGTAAGGGAAAAGAAAAAAAAATAGATTCTCAAAGAATTGATTGTTGCATGCGTCGAATTTTATCATTACAACCAGATTTTATTTCTCAAAAATCTAGATTACAAATTGAAATAGAAAAAAGAGGTCATAAATGTATTTTTTATCCTAAATTCCACTGTGAACTGAATTTTATAGAAATGTATTGGGGTGCAGCAAAACATTACACTAGAGAACATTGTAATTATACTTGGGTAGGATTGCAAAGAATTGTTCCTGAGGCTTTGGATTCAGTTCCTTTAATTACAATTCGTCGTTTTGCACAAAAATCTTGGCGTTATATGGATATATATAGGAAGGGAATTACTGGTAAAATGGCAGAATTTGCAGCAAAAAAGTATAAATCTCATAGAAGAGTTCCTGATAACATTTACAATGAACTTGAATCAGTTATTATTAAATAAATAAATATTAGATCACTATTTCGATCATTTTGATTATTGCTAAATCTATTTTTTAATTGGTTTATATATAAAACACGTGATTTTTACTAACCAGGAAAATTGAGAATTTTTTTTTATTCCATAAATCGATTCTATTATATGAGAAGAGTCTAATTTTTCTTACCCCAGTTAAATCCAATCACTAGATCAAGTTTTATTTAAGATTTTATAGGTTCCTATTATAGAGGTTCCGCACTGTAAAAATATTTGCTCTAAAAATTTTCGAAAGTTTATTATTTTAAAAAATTTCAAAAATTTTCGTCTCGATGCTATCTTGTTTATTTATTTTATATAACACAAAATGATCTTGTTTATTTATTTTTTATTTATTTTGTTTTGAACTTTTTCAAAATACTATATACTCTTTTTCCAGAAATTTTCAAAAACTTATTTATTTTGTTTTGAACTTTTTTGAAAAACTTTACTCTTTTCCAGAAATTTTTAAAAACTTATTTATTTCTTATATAAATATATTAGTTTTTGACGAGGTTGGATGCTAGTTGCTATCTGTAAAATCTTCATTTGATGTTGTATTTTCAGGTTGTCTGAGACTTCAGTAAATCTTCTTGAGTTCCTTCAGTTGTGTTAAAGTGATGGGTGGGGTGGAGTTCCTAATAACAAAACGCTGTTAGTTCTTGACGTTTCTTTCCTTGATTAATACAGCCTTTATACTATAATTTTCCTGTGGTGACTTACTTTTGTCCATTTAATTTTCATGGTAACAGATAGTCGTTCAATAAGAATCATTTATAAAGTAGAATATCCCCTATTGTCTAGAAGTAGGATATTCTCAGATGCTAATATGCTTACTTAGAAAACAGTACACAGAAATTGAATCAGTTTATTTAATACTGTTTCTAATTTTTTTTTCCTTAGTATCAATAACAAATTTTTGAATTATTTTTGCAAATTTTATTTTCTATTTTTTAAAAAAATATTTAAAATTATATATTATTATAGTTTTTTTTCAAATATTTTTATATTTTTTGTATTTTGATTTTTAAAAATTATTATTGTATTTTTCGCATATTTATTTAATAAAAAATAATAATAAAAAATAAAAAATTATAATATTTACTAATATATTAATAATTTATTTTTTTTGTTTATTTATGAAATACTTGGACTTCCGTTAAACATTTTTATTAATTCCTCTTCTTCATTCCATATTTTTCACTTTTCTTTTCCTTCCCGCCTTTTTTCTCCTTTCTGTCTTTTTTCTCTTCTTCTTTCTTTTTTTAATATTCTTTCTTCCCACAATTCTCCTTCCCATCTTCTTTTTTCTTCCTCTTCTTTTTCTTTACTTTTTTTTTCTTCTTCAAATAATTCCTCCTCTAATTCTGATTCTTTATCTAATTTTTCTTCAAATTCAATTGTTTTACCTTTTTTTAATTTTTTCTATAAATAAAACAATAATTAGTATTTCATATAATTTGTATAATTACAAATAAATTTAATAAATTTATACTAACGATATTTTTCTTCATTCTTTTTCAAATAACTTCGTTATCTATTTTAATACTTTCGACTTTCGGGTTCAGCAGGTATTGTATTATTGAAATCGTGAAGGTGACTTTTTCTTTCGACACCTTCTTTGATTTTTCCCAAATTTTTTCCATTATTTTTGTATACCAAGTTAAATTTTTATGAACAGCAATGTTCTAGTTCAATTTTCATACTATATCTTTGACCTTTCTGGAATTTTTCCAAGATAATACTTCACTTATTACAGATTTGATATTGATTATAGGCAAATCTGATTCTCCAAAAGTTGAAAAAAATGATGATTGAACTCTCGTAACAATTGTTTCTTTTCTGCTTCGATATTTTACGAGAAGCTTGAAAATTTTTAAAATTTTATTAAAAATTATTTATTATACTATAATTTATATAATTTAATAATTTAACAATATTTACTTTGCTGTGAATATATTTACTATAATAATAACTCCACCGATTATCCTTTCAATGTTCAAAATATTTTGAATAATTTTTGGTGGAAATGGCACCAGCAGATTTTTTTAATACTGCTTTATTTAGATATATATATTTATTAATAGAATAAGAAGCGATTTCCCCTACAAATTCCTATTATAAAAAATACTAAATAAGTAAAAACATAATTTATTTTTAGAAACCTCGCATATATCAGGAAACTTTTCAGAGCGTAAATTTACAGAAATTTACAGGACCTACACTTCACTAGCAAAAGTATTTGTGGAAGCATTAGGAAACTTTTCGGGGCGTAAATTTACAGAAAATTTACGGGACCTACAGAAATTTACACCTAAAAAAATCAATTTTTTTGACTTTGATCACTATTTATAAGACAGAGAGCGATTTTTTACTAAGATATTCCTATGACAGATCGAAAGATCTGGTTCTTAGCTACAATATGATATGTGTTTCATTTCTGTAACATCAATATTCGCGAAGATATTCACGTTTAAAGTTTCATATCTGTGAAAAAATTTCCGCATAAATTTTCCAAAAATTTTCGTAATTCTGCCGGAAATTTCTATGACGTCACATGAATTTCCGGCAGAATTACGGAAATTTTCGAAAAATTTACGCGGAAATTTTTTCACAGATATGAAACTTTAAACGTGAATATCTTCGCGAATATTGATGTTACAGAAATGAAACACATATCATATTGTAGCTAAAAACCAGATCTTTCGATCTGTCATAGGAATATCTTAGTAAAAAANCAAATTCCTATTATAAAAAATACTAAATAAGTAAAAACATAATTTATTTTTAGAAACCTCGCATATATCAGGAAACTTTTCAGAGCGTAAATTTACAGAAATTTACAGGACCTACACTTCACTAGCAAAAGTATTTGTGGAAGCATTAGGAAACTTTTCGGGGCGTAAATTTACAGAAAATTTACGGGACCTACAGAAATTTACACCTAAAAAAATCAATTTTTTTGACTTTGATCACTATTTATAAGACAGAGAGCGATTTTTTACTAAGATATTCCTATGACAGATCGAAAGATCTGGTTCTTAGCTACAATATGATATGTGTTTCATTTCTGTAACATCAATATTCGCGAAGATATTCACGTTTAAAGTTTCATATCTGTGAAAAAATTTCCGCATAAATTTTCCAAAAATTTTCGTAATTCTGCCGGAAATTTCTATGACGTCACATGAATTTCCGGCAGAATTACGGAAATTTTCGAAAAATTTACGCGGAAATTTTTTCACAGATATGAAACTTTAAACGTGAATATCTTCGCGAATATTGATGTTACAGAAATGAAACACATATCATATTGTAGCTAAAAACCAGATCTTTCGATCTGTCATAGGAATATCTTAGTAAAAAATCGCTCTCTGTCTTATAAATAGTGATCAAAGTCAAAAAAATTGATTTTTTTAGGCGTAAATTTCTGTAGGTCTCATAAATTTTCTGTAAATTTACATCCCGAAAAGTTTCCTGATGTACGAATATTCTTTCGAAATATTATATATATTTACGGAATATTTCGATACACAATAATTTCGAAAAAATATCTACCGTAAAATTATGAATTTTTAGACACCTCGAAAAAATTCTGCAAAAATATTCGTAATTTTATATGTATTATTATGAGATATAAAATTTGCATAAATTTTTACATAAATTTTCGCTGTGTAAATTTCCATAAATTTTTGTGTAAATTTTTGTGTAATTTTTTGCGTAAATTTTTGCATAAGTTTTTGCATAAATTTTTACATAAGTTTTTGCGCAAGAAATATTTACCGTAAAAAAAATTACATATAATTTTATGAAAATATTTTTTGTTTTTTATAGTATTTTTCGCAACGTAATTTACAAAATTTTTTAAGTACCAAATACACTTTTTTTTTGTTGTTTTTTTATTTAATAGAATTAAAATATTCTTTAAATATAAAATATAAAATATAAAATATAAATATAAGATATAAAAATATTTAAAATAATCTGAAGTATTTCGAAGAACTACATTATACGATATAAAAATATTTAAAATAATTGAGTATTTCACAGAACTGCATTATAAAATAAAATTATTTTAACTCCTAATACTAAAATCTTCTAACACATCAGGAAACTTTTCGGGACGTAAATTTACAGAAAATTTACGGGACCTACAGAAATTTACACCTAAAAAAATCAATTTTTTTGACTTTGATCACTATTTATAAGACAGGGAGCGATTTTTACTAAGATATTCCTATGATAGATTGAAAGATCTGGTTCTTAGCTACAAGATGAAACATATATCATTTTGTAGCTAAGAATTAGATCTTTCGATCTGTCATAGGAATATCTTAGTAAAAATCGCTCCCTGTCTTATAAATAGTGATCAAAGTCAAAAAAATTGATTTTTTTAAGCGTAAATTTCTGTAGGTCCCATAAATTTTCTGTAAATTTATGTCCCGAAAAGTTTCCTGATGCATTACTTCTTCTTCTGTTCCTTCTCTTGAAAATTCTTCAACTCTCTTTCTTTCTTTTTCTTTTTCTTTTTTTTTTGGTCTTCTTCATTTCCTTCAGATGTCTCAGATATCATTCGTGAACCATTTTCTTCCTCCTCTTTTTTATCTGTTTGTTCATCAAAACTTCCCTCTTCAAATTCAAAATTTTCGCCTCTTTCCATTTTGGTCTACAGATAACAAATAATTATAAATATTTCAAGTATTTCATAAAAATACAAATTTTTTTTGATATTGATATATTCTATTCATTTTATTTTTTTCCATTAGTCTTTGTACAACTTCGTCATTTATTTTGATAGACCTATTTTTTGGATTTAATAAAAATTAACAGATTGAAATGGCAAAGGCTAGTTTTTCTTTTAATATTTTTTTTATATTTGGTCAAGTTTTTTGAATAATTCGACCACTCCAAGTCAATCCGCTATCCTGTCTTTGTTTGCTTAATTTTTTATAGGCTTCTTTAACCTGTTGAGATTCTTTCTAAGCTTTAATAACACCTGGAGAAGATTTAGTGTTTATTAGAGGTAGCTGAAGTTCTCTGAATGCTGCAAATATCGACGAACGTACTTGCGAAGCTATTGTTCCTCTCAAGTTTCGATGTTTCGCAAGCAACTGTTAGGTTTCAAAATTTTCAGTTAGATTTAATCATAATTGAAAATGTGAATTAACTAAAAACTTATCTTGAAATAAATATATTTTCCAAAGTAAAAACTCCATTGTTTGTCCTCCCATCCACCGAAATACTCTGGATATTCTATCTCTGTATATTTAGAAGCAACTTTCTTTAAATATTTTCGATCAGGATATATATTCTTCTTTATTGTTATATTAGCAATCTTCAGAACAAGTTTCTATTTTAAAATATTTTGTGAATGAAATTTTGGTTAAACAAAAACTTTATAAATAAATACTTACATTTATAAAATCTTTATTGTGTATATAGTCTGATGCGGCCATTTCACTTGTTTCTAATATTCTTTGTATATCGGATATTTCTTTTTTTAATTTCTCAAATTTGCTTAGAAAAACTTTACCATTTTTATGAGTGAGAGGAACATCATCTAAATAAAAGAATATTAATTTTAAAATTATTTGTATATTGTAAAACATTTTCAAAAGAATTCGAAATATTACCGCCAGAATGTTTTTTAATTTCTTCAACTCCGGTCGTTGTTCTTCGTTTCTTTCTAGCAGGAGATGATAATAACGCTATTGCTTCTTCTACATCTGGTAGTGTTGTTGGTGTTGTTTGTCTTATTGGTGTTGTTCATCAGGAAATTTTTTATGTCGGAGGTTATTGTAATAATTTTGTTTTCAAAGGTTATTGAAGGTTATTGGACCAATAACCTTTGCAAATATTACGTTTATTATGATAAAGTGAAGGTTATTGAAGGTTATCGATATCAATAACCTCCGGAGTATTATGTTTTATTAATAAAAATGAAGGTTTTCGGTACCAATAACCTTCGTAAATATTATGTTTATGTTGGAGGTATTCGAAGGTTATCGGAGTGAAAGACTTCGAAGGCTTACGTTTAAAAAAATTTACTGATGTTGGTCTTGTTATTAATATGACTGGTTGTATTATTGGTGTTGTTGTTGCAGTAACATCTGTTGTTATAGCAACGGCAGCTGAAGTTGATGCAGCTGGTGTTAATGTAGTTAATAATTTGCGAAAGCTTTTTTTGGTAAATTTTGATTTCTCCGTTACAAGATTGGCAAAATTTTGATTGTCTTTTTTTTGTTTTTGATAATAAGAAAGTAATCCTTTTTGATGTTCTGACATTTCTGATTTTTTCTAAAACTGTTAAAAAGTATTTAAGTAATGTTTGAAATTTTTAATTTGGTTTTATTTTTCTAAAACTATTACTATCTAAGTAATATTTGNTTAAGATTTATATAGAATTTATTCTATATATCATCAGGAAATTTTTTATGTCGGAGGTTATTGTAATAATTTTGTTTTCAAAGGTTATTGAAGGTTATTGGACCAATAACCTTTGCAAATATTACGTTTATTATGATAAAGTGAAGGTTATTGAAGGTTATCGATATCAATAACCTCCGGAGTATTATGTTTTATTAATAAAAATGAAGGTTTTCGGTACCAATAACCTTCGTAAATATTATGTTTATGTTGGAGGTATTCGAAGGTTATCGGAGTGAAAGACTTCGAAGGCTTACGTTTAAAAAAATTTACTGATGTTGGTCTTGTTATTAATATGACTGGTTGTATTATTGGTGTTGTTGTTGCAGTAACATCTGTTGTTATAGCAACGGCAGCTGAAGTTGATGCAGCTGGTGTTAATGTAGTTAATAATTTGCGAAAGCTTTTTTTGGTAAATTTTGATTTCTCCGTTACAAGATTGGCAAAATTTTGATTGTCTTTTTTTTGTTTTTGATAATAAGAAAGTAATCCTTTTTGATGTTCTGACATTTCTGATTTTTTCTAAAACTGTTAAAAAGTATTTAAGTAATGTTTGAAATTTTTAATTTGGTTTTATTTTTCTAAAACTATTACTATCTAAGTAATATTTGAAATTTCTGAAGAAAACATCTAGAATTTCAGTTCTTTATATATTGTATTCTGCTATCAACTTACGAAATATTTGTTAACTCTTTATAATTATCTTCTTACATCTTTACATATATGATGCATATGTATTATTTAATTAATAAATCGTTTCGAAGGATTGCATAATAATTATGTGAAATTATAAATAGTTTTGTTAAAAATTCATTGTTATCTAATATTTAATGCATTAAAAGGAAAATCTGTTAATTATCTCCTTACATTTTATTGAATTATTAAAAAAAAATCTTTTAATTATCTCTTTACATCGTTGTATTAATTAAAAATTGATGTTTCTGAAATTTTATTAAAAATTATAATTACTTATTATCTTCCAATCTTCCCTTATTTTATGATATTAAATTTTATTAATATATTTATAAAATAAAATTTGACCTTTAACATGTAAAGCAGTATTATTGAATATTTCCACATGCAATGATCTATAAACTTTATTCTAAATGTAATTTATATATTCATTAAATAAGTTATTATTTTTCATTATATTACAAAGTATTGTATTATTATTTATTAATTAAATATTAATATGTATTATCTTTTATTATATTACAAAGTATTGTTTATCAATATTAAGGGATATGTATTATTATTTATTAATTAAATATGTATTGTCTTTTATTACATTACGAAGTATTGTCTATCAATATTTATATTAAGGGATGTGTATTATTATTTATTAATTATAAATATTCATTATATTATGAAGTATTGTTTATCAATATTAATATATTCTTTGTCTATCAGTATCAATCTTAAGGAATGTATTGTATATTAATATTAAGAAAAAGCAGTATTATCTGTTATTTTCACAAATAAAAATGCAAATACTTTTTGAAGCAAAATAAAATAATAAAAGAATGATAGAATTATTGAAGCAAACCCTATAAGAAATACGTATGCTTAAAAAATACTTAAAATATAATTAAAATATTATTAAAATATTATTAAAATAAATTAAAATATATTTAAAATATACTTAATTGTATTCATAAAAAACTACTTAAAATATTATTATTTTGTACTTAAAATACATTAAAATATGCTTAAAAAATACTTAATTTAGGTAATGAGTAAGTATGTTTTAGGTATATACTTAAAATATACTTAATTTTAAATATGTTTTAATAATATTTTAAGTATATTTTAAATATATACCTAAAACATACTTACTTATTACCTAAATTAAATATTTTTTAAGTATTTTTTAAATATGTTTTAAATATATTTTAAGTATAAAATAATAATATTTTAAGTAATTTTTTATATACTTAAAAAATACTTAAAAAATATTTAATGAAGTATATTTTAAATATATTTTAAGTATATTTTAAATATCGTAGTTTTTATAGGGAAAGTTTTCTTGATATAAAGGAAATGAAATGTTGCATGAAAACTTTATTTATATATAAATTATATACTACAAATATTATTTTAAAATATGTATTTATTTACAAAATATTCATTTTTTTTTATCAAATCGTGGAACTATATGCACTATTTCTTCGATTACTTCTATTTCTATAAAATTGTACTTTTCTACTAACTCTAACCAAGGATAACTATAAACAAATGGAGTATTCCAGGACTTAAAATTATACCATTGCACAAGTGCAAGATGTAATGATTTATTTGGCAATACTATTTGTGTTACTAATAATGTCTAAATAAATAAATTGAGTTTAGTAAATCTACATTTTATTTTATTTAATAATTATATTTTATATTTTACTAATATATACCTGTACATAACAAGTTCTGCTATCTGACACTGGTCGAATGAACAAAAATCGGAATCCTATTGATGGCGGAAATATGCATAAATCGGACATCCTATTTGTGAAAATTCATAAATCGGAAATTCCTATTTATAAATCGGAAAAAATCGACTACCTATACTTGATAAATCTTAGCAAATTTAGCCATCAATCGGAATCCTATTGATGGCGGAAATATGCATAAATCGGACATCCTATTTGTGAAAATTCATAAATCGGAAATTCCTATTTATAAATCGGAAAAAATCGACTACCTATACTTGATAAATCTTAGCAAATTTAGCCATCAATCGGAATCCTATTCATGATAAAACCGTCCTATTTTTTTCCATTCAACCAGTGTGACTGATAGTTAGAAAGTTCGTCAGTATCCATAATTATAGCTATATTGCTAAACCATGAAAGTACTGTTATTCAATGTAACAGATCCAAATATCTTTATTTAGGTATCAGTAGAAATTATTTTCGAAAAATTGAGCTTCAAATGGTTAAAAAATTGGGTAAAACCTTTTCTCATTTTTTCATTTATATTCGAATTGTTTTTTTGTTTTTCACAAAATTCAGAGGTTTCTGAAAATTTAAAGTCAAACAACTTCGAAGTATAATTTAAAGGGACCGAAGTTTTATATTTTTTTTCCATTTGTTTTTGCAAAATTATTGCTCTACACCGAATCTAAAAAAAAATATTATAAAAATTATTAAATGTTACATAATATTTTAAATATAATTATATTTATTTACAATTTTCATTATTTGTGTTTTCACATCTCTTTTATTACTGAGACGATATGGTATTTTAACATAAGTTTTATGTAAACTTTCAGTTGTGTATCTATTTATTGCTCCATATTTCCGAATTGTATCGATAATGTGATACTTCCATAAATGTAACTTTGGAAATTTCAATTCAGAAATATTCTGAAATAATTTAATAAATAGATTGGCCCAATCGTCGATCGCTTTCAGTATAATTTTAAAATATGTTTAATTATTACTTTAATACATATATATATAATATATATAATATGTGATATACATGAATAAATTACCTGAAAAATTTTCAGATCACTTTCTTTAAATGTTTTCAACCTACCCAATAAATACATTTCATTTCATTTCACGTAGACTTCTGAAAGATCTTTATTATGTAAATCATCAACTATAAATACTATCACCTTCATTAAATCTCTAAATTCATTTGCAGTTAATCTGGCAATCGATTGTAATCCTCTTGCAAATATTTTTAAACCCGGATGTCTTGGAATTTCTACAATTCTCCTGTTGAATTTATTGATT
This sequence comes from Diversispora epigaea, assembly GCA_003547095.1. NCBI lineage: Eukaryota > Fungi > Glomeromycota > Glomeromycetes > Diversisporales > Diversisporaceae > Diversispora > Diversispora epigaea. The sequence continues at coordinate 945,452 of PQFF01000123.1, forward strand.
GACGATTTACTCAATAACTCTTTTGTAAATTTTATTTGATAATGATATAAACCTAAATCCAAGTGATACATTCTATCGGGTACAGTGGCATCATAAATGTTTAAGTCTCTAAATTAAAAATTATAGTTAGAATATACTCAAGAATATAAAAAGTTAGACGAAAGCTTATGGAATATTCCAAAAATAATTGTAAACTGGTTAATTAAATGAAAGCCTATAAAATATTCCAAAAATAATTACAAACTGGTTAAACAAATTGATTAAATTTAGACGAAAACTTACGGAATATTCCAAAAATAATTGTAAACTGGTTCCAAACTAATTTCTTTAGTTGTATCATTATCATAATATTTTTTCATATTTTCTTTGTTATGAAGCACTGCCTGACTTTTCCTTAAACAAGTATTAGCCAAATTGTCTTTTGATACTAAACAAAAATGGCAAGGATAATTTGAATTTGATGATTTATAAGTTAATGAAAAAGTACATGCTTCTGGCCAATCGCAGATTACAGTAGAAATTCTGGGATAAAACCAGATTCTTTTGTCATCAATTTTTAAATCAATGCTTACATTTTCAAATAGGGGTTCTAATAAGAATTTAATTGAGTTATGAAAAGTTTTACGAACTAATATTTTAAATTCAGATGATTTTTTTTCAGTTTCATCTTTAGCAGATATGATTGGAAGATAGCCCAATAATTGTTTAGCATTTTTCTTATTTCTTTGCCATGTCAGAATATTGCTGAGAGATATATAGATGGGTATAACGAACTCTTTCCTAATGTATCAAGAGTAGTAGCATCTGAATACAGGATGATTTACAAAACTTTTGCTACTGATGGACACTAGTCGAATGAACAAAAATCGGAATCCTATTGATGGCGGAAATATACATAAATCGGACATCCTATTTGTGAAAATTCATAAATCGGAAATTCCTATTTATAAATCGGAAAAAATCGACTGCCTATATTTAATAAATCTTAGCAAATTTAGCCATCAATCGGAATCCTATTCATGATAAAACCGTCCTATTTTTTTCCATTCGACCAGTGGGAATCGAGGCGTTTACACTTTTCCACCAGTTTCCTGTAAATTATTCTCCATATGATTTTTCCTTCTCGAACTATGAAATAATAATTTAATATAGTTTAGTATCAATATAGAAATATTGTATAAATATTTTATAAATAAATTACCGTCAAATTTTCATAATCATAAGCAAAATATTTAGTTATTTCCGGATTTGATAAAAGATTTTCAATACAATTAACAATTGGACAATAATGAATAAAATATTCTCATTGTTATNTATTTCTTTGCCATGTCAGAATATTGCTGAGAGATATATAGATGGGTATAACGAACTCTTTCCTAATGTATCAAGAGTAGTAGCATCTGAATACAGGATGATTTACAAAACTTTTGCTACTGATGGACACTAGTCGAATGAACAAAAATCGGAATCCTATTGATGGCGGAAATATACATAAATCGGACATCCTATTTGTGAAAATTCATAAATCGGAAATTCCTATTTATAAATCGGAAAAAATCGACTGCCTATATTTAATAAATCTTAGCAAATTTAGCCATCAATCGGAATCCTATTCATGATAAAACCGTCCTATTTTTTTCCATTCGACCAGTGGGAATCGAGGCGTTTACACTTTTCCACCAGTTTCCTGTAAATTATTCTCCATATGATTTTTCCTTCTCGAACTATGAAATAATAATTTAATATAGTTTAGTATCAATATAGAAATATTGTATAAATATTTTATAAATAAATTACCGTCAAATTTTCATAATCATAAGCAAAATATTTAGTTATTTCCGGATTTGATAAAAGATTTTCAATACAATTAACAATTGGACAATAATGAATAAAATATTCTCATTGTTATAACTTAATATAGAATGTTTATGATATAATAATTGTGAATTCATTTTATTCATATATCTTTGACCAACAACAATATTTTTGGGAAGGGGAGAAACGGATACATTGGAATACTTATTAAAGAATTTTATAATTCATTGCCAACTTTATTATTTAGATTATGTTTAGTAACAAGAGTTATCAAATCAACATAAATTTCAATTTCGGGTTCTTCAATTTCAGGTTCTTCAATTTCGAATTCTTCAATACTTCGAAAACATTCTTCAAAAAACTCAGAATTTCTGAATTCTTCATTGCTTTGACTTTGTAACACTTCTTCAATCAATTCAGGATTTTCAGGTTCTTCGAAATTTAATCTTGAATTATATTTGGCTGTGATGTTAATGAAATATCACCATCATACTCTTCACACTCTTCAAATTCATAAAAATCTTGCGATGGATTTTCTCTTGTTTTGGAACTTAATGGTAAGTCTTCTAGAACACTTTGAAATTCTTCACTATCTAAGGATATATCATTGATATCTGAAATTATTTCCGAAACTTCTTCATTGAATTCTTCTGTACTAGAATAAAAAGTTTGTTTACTTCTTTTCAAATGTTGGGAAAGTCCATTAAGGATCAAATAATAATTTTCACAAAATGTACATTTAAAATTTCTAGACATTTTTTTAAAGTTAAAAATTTATTTGAATAATTGTTAGTTTTAAAATTTTTTATGATACTTTAACTGCTTTTTTTCATGGTGCTTATATATCCTTTTCAATTTATTCTTTATTTTCGAATCTTTTCGCAATTATCTATATAACTATAATTGTATTTGTGGCATTTCTATATATATCTTTCAATTTATTTTTTATTTTCGAATTTTTTCGCAATTTTTTATATGATCTGAGATATAAAAAGAATATAAAGATATTGGCACCTTGTATAATTTACGGCATATTCCGTAATATTGTCATACTATATTCTGTAATATAAAAAGAATATAAGGATAATTGGCACTTTCTATATTTGTGAAATGTTCTGTGATATAAATGTAACTATAAAGTTATATATGCAGTGCCTCAGATTGATGCATAATATTGATTTGAGGCACAATATATATATATATAATAATTTGTAATTTTATATTGTATTCTGTAATATAAAAAGAATATAAATGAACAATTATTTTTTACCTTTTTTAGGATATTAAAATTATAAAAAAAAATTGGAATATGGCATGTTCTGTGATGTAAATGTGGCTAGCATGGCTATGTCTTTAATTACAAGAAAAAATTAGGGTATGTCATGTTCTGTGATATAAATGTGGCTAGCATAGCTGTCTTTATTTAATAATATAATTCTGTCAAAATTGTATTGGTTAATTTTTACGCATAGCCTACTATTTTATTATATTTATATTAAGTTACTTGATAATTTTATTATATATATAAAGCAATTTTTAAAGATTTTTACTTTATTACTTCTTGACTCAAAGAAACTATTCTGGTAAATAAAAAAATGTGCATTATAAAGAATCATAGTGAAATGTTTACAAGGAGTATTGGATCAAAAGTACTACCCTATTCTGTATTTGCACTTTTTCTTATCTTTCATTACGAACATTTTTTATTTTTCATTTTCTGAAAAAATATTTGAAAACGATTATTTTTTTGTAATTTTTTTTTGTAACTCTTTGTTGTTCTTCGAAATATTTTGAAAACGTATGTGTATAATGTATTAAAGGGACTTTAGTAATTATGTGAAATAAATACACATAAATACGCAATATATTGAATTATTTTATATAAAATTTTATAGAATGTCGCCAAATAAATCAAAATCCCTATTTTCTAGCAAAAGAAATGTTATTTCTTTTGGTGTACCCACTACTTTCAGTTCTGCTTCCAATTCTAGTGTACCTGCTACTTCTGCTTCTAGTCCTAGTGTACCCGTTGTTTTGAGAATTTCAGAAAAAACGGCGACAAAAACTAATGAAGGTAATAAAAATATAATTTATTTAAAAAAATAATTATTTTATATCATTATAGATATATATAAAATAGTTAAAAAAATGTTCCAGAAAATGGGCGAGATGGAAAAAAAAATGGATATAATTATTAAAAACCAAAAAGAATATAAGAAAAATTCTGTATCTGACGATAAAGTAGGTTTTCACGAAGTAAGAAATTATTGTCTAAATTTGTCAGATTTTGAAATAATTCAAAAGTTAAAAATTTTTTTAATATAGATAATAATAAAAAATGCTACGAAAAACCTAGCCAAGAATCACGTTTATTTGACCCTACAAGAGATGAGACATGCTGCCAAAGATTATATTAAAAACAATTACCCTGAATTTAATGGAAGTTTAACGAACAAAAAATGGATATCGTACTTCGAAAAAAATCTTAGAGAAGATGTAAGAAAATGTTTCTTTAAATTATATAAATGAAGCACTTAGATTTTGTAACTAATTAAAATATTTGAAATATTCTAAAAGGTAATTGCGAAGTTTCATCATTTGAGGGGAAAATTATATTGCAAAATAAAGAATGCTATACATGAAGTATTTAAATTACTACCACCAATCGACAGTTCTCGAATAGAGGAAATATATAAGTGGAAAATGTTACTAGTAGTGACTATATATGTTCCCAAAATTGATTTTGGATTTTTGGGATATTTTGACTTTTTGAGATTTATGCAGAATCTATTCTATATATGGAAGTAAAAAAAGTACCCAGTTGTGTATATCTTTAATTAAAAAATAAATCTGGGTGATCAAAAAATTTTGGGTTTTAAGTAAAATAATTTCGTCTTCTATGAAAAACTATTTCGACTTTTTTCCCCAAAATACCAATTTTGGGGCCCCAAAATAATTTTGCGTGCAAGTATAGTAGTGACGGAGTGTTATAAAATTCTTTTCAGACCGGTGTGCGATGATGATGAAGCAACCCATATAGATTGTATAATAGATAAAATATGGAAAGATTCTGAAAATTGTTTGCAAACTTAAGTTGCTTGAGCAATCTCAATTACGCAAATATATCTAAACCCTGATAATCGTTGTGTTAAAATAATTGAAAAAATTACAAAAGAGCAACTTGAGAAGAATTTAGTAAAGTATTATTTTTCTTTATATGAAGTTTTTAAAAAAATATTAATAAATTTTTTAATAAAATTTTATAGAATAAATTAATTAATTTTGAAATAATTAATAATACATCGGAAGAATCCAAAGATGAATCGCCACCATTACGAAAACTGCCACCTTCACGAAAACTAAAGAAAAACTTAGCTTATTTATAACTAATAATTCTTGCCATCATCTATGTCGTCGCGTATATACATGTCGTCAAAACTATTGAATTGAGTCAGACGCACTTTGCTGAAATTGTTATTTTTCAAAAATATCGATATAATATTGAATCGATATCAATTTGATATTATACAATATCGAAATAATATCTCTGAAATATTTTTTATATTTATTACGACAATCGTAATAAATATAAAAAATATCTTAAAGATATTACTTCGATGTTATTAAATGTCACCACGATATCAATGTGATATAATTGCGGTTTATTTTTTTAAAATTATTTTATTATTAAATTTGTAGAAATAATAAAATTGATATTGGTTTTATATAGAAAATATATTGTGTCGATATTTTGTTTTATTTTAATAATCATAATGATATAAAAAATATATCGTGTCGATATATTAAAATTTATTCTATATAGAATTGATATTAGTTTCATATGGAAAATATATTGTATCGATATATTTTTAATATTTTAAAATTTGTCTTATCTCAATAATTATAAAGATATAGAAAATATGTCATATCAATATATTTTTGATATATTTTCGATATTTTAAAATTTGTTCTATTTCAATAATTATAATGATATAAAATCGATATAGAATATATATTGTGTTGATATATTTTCGATATTTTAAAATTTGTTCTATTTCAATAATTATAATGATATAAATTTGATATTAGTTTTATATCATATCGATATATTTTTAATATTTTAAAATTTGTCCTGTTTTAATAATTATAACGATATAAAATTGATATTATTTTCATATAATATATATATGGTATCGATATACTTTTGATATTTTAAAATTTGTCCTATTTTAATAATTATAATGATATAGAAAATATATTGTATTGATATATTTTTGATATATTTTTGATATTTTTAATATATTTTCGATATTTTAAAATTCCATTTCAATAATTATAATGATATAAAATTGATATTAGTTTTATATCATATCGATATATTTTTAATATTTTAAAATTTGTTCTATTTCAATAATTATAATGATATAAAATCGATATAGAATATATATTGTGTTGATATATTTTCGATATTTTAAAATTTATTCTATTTCAATAATTGTAACAATATAAAATTGTAATATTTTCTATATTCTTTCTATAATTATATAATTTCTATATTATACTAATATTATACTATTTCTAGAATTTTCATATTATTAACTATACAGGATGAAAAAAATATTTATTTTTATAATAAATATTAGAATCATGTTTTTCCATATTACAACCAGTTGAGCAAACGTGCACAAAATGTACCTTAGGTTGTTGATCTACAATATTAATAGGAAAAATAGTACTCCAGTCCCTTTTGTTTTTGTTTTCAAGACATAATTCAAATTTACAACAATGAAGTTGATTGTTTTCATTTGATATTTGATTGTACCATGTTATATAAAAAAATTGATATTCATTATTATCATTTCCTTTGTGACTGATAATTGATTTAACAATAGCATACGTTGAACCATGCTCAAATTCTTCTATCTCTATTGCATCCCTGGATTTAATTTTGATTCTATTAATTGTTCCATTTTCATTTTTCACTTCATAATATATAAAATTATGGAATCTTATTTTATTTGTTATTAATAGTCCATCTATTTTCAGACTTTGATAGGCAACGTGAAGTTGAGTTTGAATATCTTCTAGATCAAAACTTTCAAATTCTTTTTTTTTTAATTTTCGGGAAAGTTTTATATTTTGTATATATTCAAAAGATAATGTTATATCTAAATAAAAATTAAGTTAATATGAAAAAAGATTATAAACCAAAATAAATTTTTAAATAAATAATACCTTCAGAAATATTAGTTGAATTATTTGTTATAAACCAATTATCGAATATTTCAATTTTCTTATAATTAACATTATTATCAAAAAATTTTCTAATACCTTCCATAGTATTATATCTTTTAATTAAATCAAAATCAATTTCTTTTTTATTGGTATGGGGAGCAAAAATTTTAAATGTTCGATGTACCATTTCTTTGACTCCAACTGATATATTTATTAAATTTCCATATGAAACTGCATGTTGAACAAGGTGAAAATTAACATGAACATTAGGTAACATATTAAACTCAGGAAACACCTATTAAGATAAAAATATTATAAGTTATAAATAATTATATTTTTATTAATTTTATAAAAAATTAAACTTACTTTAATTAAACATTCACTTTCTTCGCGAAGCATAATATCTAGATTATTATAATCATCTTTATTTCGAAAATATGATGAAAATACTAATTTAGTACAATTTGCAATTCTAATCCAACATTCGATTATTTTTTTTATTAAATTATTTGAATTAAGGCTTGTTGCTGTTTTCATTTTTTCAAATACTTCTTTTTTGATATATTCTGGTGTCAAAAAACGTTGTAAAATAAATGGAAAAATCATTGCAAGTCGTTGGCAGTCACTCATATAAAATGATTTAGAATGTGATATAGGATTTTGCATTCTTGACCAATGTGATGGAAATTCAAAATATTTCCAAAATTTATTTAAATTTTTTTTTCCATTTTGTGATAATATTTCAAGTGTTGAATCCAGAAGGCGGACAATTTTACCAGAAATTGCGTGATAAGGATCTTGTGGTATTTGTATAAATGGATTCCATTGTAATGAAAATAATGGAGATGGTTCTATACTTAATCCATATTTTGTTGCAAATTCTTTTTTTTCTTGCATATTTTTTAATAAATTATATTTTTGTCGTAAGTTTTTTATTTGTTGAAGGTAACGAGTATTTTGAAGATGATCATAATTATTATCTGATAAACTTTCCCGAGGTACAAAGCAATTGCGACATCCATGGTTTGCTCCATGTCGTTTCACACCACAGAGATCATT
>PQFF01000123.1:974278-985048 GCA_003547095.1 Diversispora epigaea
CCAAAAATAAGCAGACTGAATTAAATAAACTTAAAATCTTCTTTGTGACAGCAATAAAAATACACATTAACATATTATTAGACGGTAAACAAAAAAAAGAAGCGTCGTCTCAAGTAAAANTAGTAATAGTAATATTAATAATAATAATAATAGTAATATGTAATTAATAATATATTTTAAATATATTTTTATTAAATAATTATGACAATATAATATTATTTGATATTTTTAATATTTAATTATTTCTTGATATTTTTAATATTTAATTGTTTATATAATATTATTTTGATTATCGTTTCAAAATTGTGAAAATTTAAATAAAAATTTTTCAAATGAGTATTTAACAAATTTTTAATCCCATAATATTTTTATATTTTATTAATTGTGTATATAAATAGATTTGAAAACCTATACTATTAACGGTTAATGGTTATGCTACCATTTAACAAGGCAAATGTGTCTGGTCCAACCTAAGGACCTCGAGTACTGCAGCTCTACTCGGATAAGGACTATCCCTTCCTAAGGCTAAAAAGGGTGTATAGTTTGGGCAACTTATCGTCCGGTTCCCGTGATGCTTCGTCAGTTGTTCAGTCGGGTAAACCTTACAGAGCATAATCGACATGAGTAGTTCACTTACGAACTCTGGTGGAATTCCAGTAATGGCTTGGTACTAGCCTCGCTAACCTGATCTAGCCTGATCACCGAGCTTAGTGATCCAGAGCTTGAGGGACTCTGTAAACAAAACCTTCTTTTGATTTTTGTTAAGGGTAGAATATACTATATGTCGATCAAATATACTTGTATAATTTTATAATTTTAATTTTATCAAAATATTATTTCAAAAATTATCATATTAATATCTTTTTGATATCATATATTTTGAATTTTAAAATATCGTAAAGATATCATTGCGAAATATTTTATAATTTTAATTTTATTAAAATATTGCAAAAATATATTATTTTAAAAAGAAAAATTATCTTTTCGATATCGTTAAGATATTAAAAATAAATAAAAAATATCACTGAAATATTTTGAATCTTAAAAATATCATAAAGATATTGTTGCGAAATAAAATTGATATTTCATAATTTAATTTATCAAAATATCGCAGATATATTATTTCAAAAAAGAAAAATTATCATATTAATATTCTTTCGATATCATTAAGATATTAAAAATATCGCTGAGATATTTAAATATTTTTGAATTTTTAAAAATATCGTAAAGATATCGTTGTAAAATAAAATCAATATTTCATAATTTAATTTTATCAAAATATCGCAGAGATATCATTTAATAATAAAAAAATATAATTTTGGTATCATTTCAGTATTGTATATTCTCGAAACAATATCGTAAAAATATTTAATAATATTAAATTTTTTAGTTTTATATAATATCCTGAAGGTATTATATAATATCATAGTGATATTTATAAATATAGCAACGATATCATAATGATATCTTTATAATATCGTCACGATATAATTGTCATATTTTAAATAGTTATATCGCAGGGATATTTTTGCGATGTAGTATTGATATCTTTTTGATATCGAAATCATATTTTTAAAAAACAACGATTTCAGCAAAGTAATTAAAATTGAGAAAAATTGGAGTTGAGTCAAGGCAAATTTTGATTTTTACTAATAACTGACGCAATTAGTTGAGTCAGACACAATTAAAAATTGAAATTTTAAGAGTTGAGTCAAAACCAAATTAGTTTTGACAACATGTATAGTCACGTATGCCATCAAATATGCCATCATGCATGTCATCATGTATGCCACCATCTATGCCATGACTCTTGTCATCACTTATGCCATCGCATTACTGATCGACAATAAATTATTAATCTAGATATATTAATTTTGGTAACAACTGATAATTCGTAATACACACCCCTCATGTAAATTACCAGAAATTTGTCACATGATAATGAGCGACGAAAATTTTTCACGTTTCAAAAATTCATTTTAAAAAAAATCAAGTTTATTAATTTATAAAATTTTTTATACCAAATAAACTTTCGGTTATATATTTTTTATTTATATAATTTTTATATAATAAAAATCAGTATTTAGTATGCCCACCCTTGGCCTTAATAATGGCCTTTATACAATTAGGTAAACTTGAAATTAAATTATGCAAAATTTCAATATTAATATTTTGCCATTCCTCTTGTGCTGCTCTTATTAAATCTTCTTTGGAAGTGGGTAAAGGTTTCCTTTTCCTTATTTTACAGTCCAAATGATCCCACAGATGCTCGATCGGGTTGAGATCAGGACTTTGCGAGATCCACTCTAAAATTTTAATGTTATGCATTGACATCCACCAACAGGTATAAAATGATATATGACAAGTAGTCCCATCTTATTGCAACGTAGCATTAGGATGATCTTGAACCCATGGAATAAAATTATTAGCAAGAGTATTGATATAAATATCAGAATCCATGTTTATATCAACTAATACTAAAGGCCCAACTCCATTCCAATCGAAACAACCCCAAAACATTATAGAACCTCTACCAAACTTTACAGTAGGTTTAATNCAAGTGTATTAATTTATAAAATTTTTTATGCCAAATAAACTTTCGGTTATATATTTTTTATTTATATAATTTTTATATAATAAAAATCAGTATTTAGTATGCCCACCCTTGGCCTTAATAATGGCCTTTATACAATTAGGTAAACTTGAAATTAAATTATGCAAAATTTCAATATTAATATTTTGCCATTCCTCTTGTGCTGCTCTTATTAAATCTTCTTTGGAAGTGGGTAAAGGTTTCCTTTTCCTTATTTTACAGTCCAAATGATCCCACAGATGCTCGATCGGGTTGAGATCAGGACTTTGCGAGATCCACTCTAAAATTTTAATGTTATGCATTGACATCCACCAACAGGTATAAAATGATATATGACAAGTAGTCCCATCTTATTGCAACGTAGCATTAGGATGATCTTGAACCCATGGAATAAAATTATTAGCAAGAGTATTGATATAAATATCAGAATCCATGTTTATATCAACTAATACTAAAGGCCCAACTCCATTCCAATCGAAACAACCCCAAAACATTATAGAACCTCTACCAAACTTTACAGTAGGTTTAATACAATATTTATTATAAGCTTCTCCAGCCTTTCTCCACACTTTCACATGTCCATACGATTCAAAAAGTGCAAATCTGGATTCATTTGACCATACAATATTTTTCCATTCTTCGTTTTAATTTTGGTGTTCTTGACACCATTGTAATCTTTTTTTTCGTTGTACTTCAGTTAATAAAGGTTTGCAACGTGCAACACAACTGTTAATTCCAGTATTGTGCAAATATTTACATACAGTTGCTGTATTTAATTGGGTATTAAGTCTAATATTAAGTTGGTTTGTTATATTGCCCAAAGGAGAAAACCAGTCTTCATGAATAATATGTTGTAAAACTCTTGCATTGCGTTCAGTAAATTTTTTTGGCCTGCCAGGATGTTTCTGGGGATGTGGAGAACCTGTTTCATTATATCTTTTTATAGTATTATAGACTGTAGATACTGCAATATTAAGTTGATGCGAAATATTTGTAAAATTACTGCCATTAATATAAGCTCCAACAATTCTTTCACGTTGAGCTATGGTAAGTTCTTTTCTCGTTATTTAAATTATATGAAAGATGGCACATAAATTTTAATTAGTCAGCATTGCATATTTATTTATAAACATGTGGTCAAAATCACGTTTAAAGTTTTAGTTACATTTGTCAAGTGACAAATTTCCAGTGATTTACATAAGGGGTGTGTACATAACTAAATTGATTTACAATAATATAATAACTATAATAAAAATAAAATATAAAATATAATAATAAAATAATAAGAAAATACAGATAAGAAAATATAGCTATATAATAAATGATAAAATAAAAACTATGTTAATAATATGTAAATAAATTATTTAACTATTATGTTGAAGTAAAATATTTCATAATTATTTTAAAAAGTGAATTTGCCTATTTTTAATCAATTTTGATGTTAAATTGGCTTATTTTAATTTTAATTAATTAATTAATGTTTATTTTAATTTTATTAATAAATTTAAATATTTAGGCTATAAAATAAGAAAATCATATTAAGCTATCTCTCTATAAAAATTATTTATCTTTGATCATTAGTACAAAGTATATTTTCATATTCAATTTAAAAAAAAAATAAATAGATAATACAGTGAAACACATAATATATGTATTTTCCGATTTGGTATTATATTTCTTCAAATTGAACTCCATATTCTTCAATAACGTTAAAATGCTTATCACTTAATGTAAATTGTCGTGGTCCTATACGTCTTACAATAACATTTTTATTTGATAGTGGTTCTGTATGTCTTACAATAAAATTTTTATTTCTTCCTCCACCTTTATATCACCTTTTAAAGAATATTCTTAAGCTACTAGTACTAAATATCTATGGATCTTTATTAATCATAATAATTTCAATAGTTTCAAGTGATTCTGATACATTCTCAGCCATTTGACATAATAATTTTTCAGCATTAAATCCTTCTCCTTCACAATCAAATGAAAATCTTTTTAATTTATTAAAATTATTATTAAATATTGCTATTACTTGTTCAGGACTTAAATTCAGTAAAGTTAATTCAGTAATCTTTGAACAATAAAATTGCTGAAAATATATCAAACGTAATTGTGGGATATAAATCTAGATAAATATTTTTTAAATTTGTACTGGCTGTTTCAAGAATTTTTATAATAAATTCTTGAGGATACCCATTGACTGGATAACACGTATGAAAATAATGAAAACTACATAATTGAATAAATGATGAAGTCAAGAATAAACAATCTGATTTTTGTAATCCAGAACAATCATCAATTTGAAGTCTTTGAAGCAAATTAAATTGTCCAATCAGTGATGAATTCCATTCAACATGATTTAAATTTACTGATATTAAACAAAGACTCTTTAATATTTCTTTTTGACTGATGATAGTCCAAAATAATGAATTACAATCTAGATACTTATTAATAATAATTGAAAGATTTTCTAGCTGTTTTTGTATACTAATAAGTTTTGCTAATAATATAACATGAGAATATGAAACCAAGGATAAATCTATAGTTAAAATATTATTACAGATTAATATTAATAATTTAAATAATGTTCGAAATAGTATTATATCTTTTCTAAGTATAAAGGTTTCTAATTTCTTAAATACTTTTGGAACACTAGATAAATCGAGAATTGAACTAATTAAATCATCATAATCATTTTTCCAAAGACCTTAGACTGTCAATTTCAAACAATCCAAAAATGTACAATGATTTATAATTAATTTACATATCTCCTGAAATAATATTCTTAATTTATTATTATTATTCTTAATATTATTTTGATTTGAACCAACAATTTGTTGTGGATTAATTTTTGATGAATATTTGATTATACAATTAACTAAATTATAAATTATAAAAAAAAAAACTCTTTCTCCTTTTACACCGAAAATTTAAAATATGCAGTAAAAGTCCAGAAATAATTAAGAGTTTTTATTTTTTTTACAAAAAGCAAAATAAGATAACAATAACATGAACGAAAGAAAACAAAAAACCAAGGAAAACATAATAGGCAAAGCGTCAAGCATTATCGATACAGTCAAGAATAGACATAAGAAAACAAAATACATAAATTCAGCAGTCCCTATGAAACAAGATTTGGAAACAACAGCAAGCTCATCCAACACATCTCTAAAAACAGTACAATCATTAGAAAAAAGGAATATGGAAATAACCCCGTCCAAAGAAGCAACACCGGAAAGAAATATTATTAATATAAACCAAGAGGCAACAGATAGCGAAATAAATGAACCCGAAGAACTAGAAACAGAAGAAAACAACAAAGAAAAAGAAGACGAAAACGGAGAAAAGGTAATTACTAATACAAATGAAAACACATAGAAAACAGGATTTATTACACTCGACAACAAGAAAGGAAAAAGTAAAGAAAAGGACATGATAGAGGAAAATAATGAAAATATCAAAGAACTCGACTTAAACGATGCAATTTCAATAAAATCGGCGGAAACAAACTTATCCGAGCACGAAAAATAGAGAATAGAAACAAATGCGAAAAGATACAAAGTATGGATTAAAATACACTCATTAAAAGGGAAGAACATAAGAGAAAAAACCACTTATTTATTAGATGAAATCAAGAAAAACAAAATTCAATGGATTAATTTATCTAGGGAAAAAAATCCGAACGAAAAGGGAATCCACTTATCCCTGACTTTTGACAATGAAGAAGAATTACAAAAAATTCTCAAATTGGAATTGGAAACAATCGAAATAAACAAAAAAGTCAAAATGACAAGAGCACCATTAACAAGAAAAAACACAAGTTCACCACAACAAACTCAGTAGTAAAATTCTGGGATGTACTAATTAAAACAAACAAACAAGATTTTTTAAGAATGATAGAAACAAATTTGGAAAAATTAAATCTAACTCGGCAAGATTAAACGGGTTATACCATACTTTTTGGATAGAATTTGAAACATAAGGAGTTGCAGAAGAAATTTTAACACAAAAATTCCAAATAGTAGGAAATGAATGCGTACGTGTAACAACTCCTGAAATCAAATATGCCGACTTACTTAAACTAAAAGAAACAGGATTTGCAGCTAAAGCACTAGATGTACCACAAACAATGTCACCTGCAGAATTATACACAATAATGATATAAATAGGAGCGCAAACATGCTATATGTCTTTAACAAGAAACGGTAACAGAAAAGGATTAGCTATACTTAATTTTGAATCACAGGAAATACTCGAAGTAGTTGTGGGAAGAGGATATTTTGTAGATCAACATGTGATCAAAATCGTCGCAGTGGAAACGAAAATATGCCACCAATGTAAATCAATGGACTACTTAGTTAAAGATTGTCAAATAGTGAAAGAAATTAAAGAAAGAGAATTCAGACAAAAACAAAATTACCAAAGATTTAACCAAACATATAGAAAATATCAACCTAGAATTTATAATACATTATCAAACAGATACACCAACCAAACAAATACATATGCAGAAATAACCAGGAAAAGAGGATCAAATTTTAATGAACAACAACAATCACAAACCCTCAAAATGGAAATAAAAATGAAAATCAAAAAATAATGCAATTATTAAAAAATATAACTAATAGATTGGGCAAACTAGAAGAAAATATCGCCCAACTAAATGAGAGAGTAAATTACATACAATTCGACAGAGAAATTCAAAGAGAAGAAAGAATATCGAGGAACCTAAATACACATGATGAACAGCTGTTCGAAAGTTACAAAAATTTGATCAACTTAGCAACAAATAGTACTAATAACAACAATGAAAGCAACAATACACAAAACGAAATTGCGCAGTGCTTAGGCCAAATAATGGGAAAACTGGAAAATATGGAATCTCAAATAATTAACGCACACCAAAGAATTGATCNGGAAACGAAAATATGCCACCAATGTAAATCAATGGACTACTTAGTTAAAGATTGTCAAATAGTGAAAGAAATTAAAGAAAGAGAATTCAGACAAAAACAAAATTACCAAAGATTTAACCAAACATATAGAAAATATCAACCTAGAATTTATAATACATTATCAAACAGATACACCAACCAAACAAATACATATGCAGAAATAACCAGGAAAAGAGGATCAAATTTTAATGAACAACAACAATCACAAACCCTCAAAATGGAAATAAAAATGAAAATCAAAAAATAATGCAATTATTAAAAAATATAACTAATAGATTGGGCAAACTAGAAGAAAATATCGCCCAACTAAATGAGAGAGTAAATTACATACAATTCGACAGAGAAATTCAAAGAGAAGAAAGAATATCGAGGAACCTAAATACACATGATGAACAGCTGTTCGAAAGTTACAAAAATTTGATCAACTTAGCAACAAATAGTACTAATAACAACAATGAAAGCAACAATACACAAAACGAAATTGCGCAGTGCTTAGGCCAAATAATGGGAAAACTGGAAAATATGGAATCTCAAATAATTAACGCACACCAAAGAATTGATCGAGTCACAGGAAATCAACATAACCAACAAGGGGAAAACTATAACACTCAAACCCATTATTAATCATGAGTGAGATAAACAATATAAATAACAAAAACAATAATACAAATATTAAGTCAATGGAAAAAACAATTACAAATCTTAATAATAACAACGTTTATAATATAAATAATAATAATAATTATATAATTAATAATAACAATTTACACAATAATATAAATAATTTTCCTTTCACTCATAATAATAATAGTAATCAAATAAATATTAATAATAACAATAATTTTTTATCCTTGAATAATCACTATGAAAAAACAAATAAAAATCAAAAAAAAAATGGTAAAAATAAGAAAAATAAATCAAAAAAATTAAAAGAAAAATCAAAAAAAATAATAAAAAAACAAAAAGAAGGAAATAAAGAAACAGAATATAAAAAATCAGTTAAAACATGGAAAATAGCAACGCAAAATATAAAAGGCTTAAAAGATAAAACAAAACAAAATTTATTCTGGAATCAATACATTAAATCGAATTTAGATATAATTTTCATACAAGAAACAAACATAAAAAAAGAAACCAAAGAATCCTTTTTTTCTCATACACATTCTACTCAGACAAAAGAAAAATACCTAGTAAATGAACCTGAAAACTACCAAACATGGATATCATCACTAGACAAAGAAAACAAAAAATTGGGTCACGGGATTGCAATTTCTATAAAAAAAGAAATAGCATTACACGTTTTTAAAGTAAAGGAACTAAAAGGATATGCATTACAACTTCTTTTATCCTTTAAAGGAAAATACATAGTACAGCTAATAACAGTTTACAATCTTCCGCAAACTACAGAAAATGCAACAATCAGACTAAAATTGAAAAATTGGATAATAGAAAACTTAAACGAAGGAAAATCAAAAAATTGGTACTCAATTTTAGAAGGGGATTGGAATATTACACTAAACCTGGAAAGAGATAGAAAAACTACACAAGAAGTCTCAATTTCAGCAACAAATAGGAGAAAATCACAAAGCTCAATCTTGAATCATATCAAATTTATGGGATATAAAGATACATATGAACTATTAAATGATAAAAATAAAGAAACAGAAGAAAAACACTTTACATGTATCAAGACAAATGAAAATTATACATCTATGTCCAGAATAGATGCAATATGGATAGATAGAGATATAATCCCAAAAGTATTGAAATATAAAACTGTAGATACAATGTAGCAATTCTCAACGGATCACAAAATGGTTATGATCAAAATAGATCCTACGGAGTGGTCAGATAGAAAATATATTGCATGGGTTAAGAATGCAAACTAACGACCAAAACGACTCTGGAATACAAAATTAACAGATACATCAGGAAATTTTAAAAGGCGAAAATTTCCGGAAAATTTTCACTTCGAAAATTTTTCGCAATTTTTCGCAAAAATTTGCGGAAATTTGCGAAATTTTTGGTCAAATAAAAAATGTTTTTATTTTGTAACACAAAATGATCTTGTTTATTTACTAAATGAATGATCTTGTTTCGAACTCTTTCAAAAATTATTATTCTCATGAAATTTTAGGACAAAAATTTTCAAGTAAGTATGTTGGTTTTTGACGAGGTTGGGGTCGTCCGAAACTTCTTGAGTCCCTTTGGTTATGTTAAACTGATGGATTAGGGTAGAGTTCCTATAAGAAAAGTTCTCGACGTTCCCTTTTCTTGATTAACACAACTCTTATACTACGATGCGTTGCCTTTTCCGTGGTTTTTTTCTGCGTGACAGGTAGTAGTTCAGCAGGTTATGTTCATAACTTTGCTGTTCTTTACCTTTTCCGTGGTTTTTCGGAGTTTCAGGTAGTCGTTCAGCAGGTTATTCATAACCTTGCTGTCTAGAAGTAGGATACTCTCGGACGCTAATATGCTTACTTAAAAACAGTGCACAGTTTATTCAATACTGTTTCTAACATCTTTTTTCTTTTCTTTTTCATTAGTATCGATTCGGAATTTTCTAAAAATTTTCGATGAATTTTATTTTCTATTTTTTTTTCAAATATTCAAATTAGATTAATTCTTTAGTTTTTTTCGATCACTTTTAAATTAATTATTATTTTTCGCAATATTTCATAAAAATCTTTATTATGTAAAAAAATATAATAAACTAATATATATATACTAGTCATCAGTAAATTTCCGAATAATAATTTCGGTATAATAATTTAATAATCTACTTATTTTCGTTTACAAGTGAAGTTACAAATGCTTACAATATTAATCGATAAAGGATATTTTATGGCATCCATTTTTTGAGTTATTAGATTAGTTTTTATTATTTTCATTATTTTCGCAATATTTCATAAAATCTTAGGTAAAAAAAAAATTATAATAAACCAATGTGTTCTTTATTATGTAAAAATATAATTAACTGATAATATATAATAAACTGATAATAAAATGTAATATAATAAAAAAAATATATATTTTTGAATTTTTTTAATGTTTCAGATCTTTTCGAAATCTATTCCCATTCATTTCTTTCTTCTCTTTCACTTCTTCTTTCTTCACTTCTTCGTTCTACGCTTCTTCTTTCTACGCTTCTTCCTACGCTTCTTCTTTCTCCGCTTCTTCTTTCTCCGCTTCTTCTTCCTTCTCTTTCTTCACTTCTTC
>PQFF01000123.1:997144-1110039 GCA_003547095.1 Diversispora epigaea
AAAAGTTTCGAAAACTTTGTGAAAAGTTGCGAAAATTTTCGAAAACTGTGTGAAAAGTTGCGAAAATTTTTGAAAATTTACGAAAATTTGCGAAAATTTTTTGCGGAAATTTCCGAAGGTGTCGGAAATTTGCGGAAATTTTCGAAGTGAAAATTTGCATAAATTTTTGCCTATTAAAATTTCCTGATGTAATGATCAATGGGACTTATACACAAATGAAATAGAAGAAAAAATAAAAGAAATAAACGAAAAAAAAGAAAAAACAAATAACGAAAAAGGAAAATTAGAAACAAAGTGGAATACATTAAAACAAATTATAATAAAAGCAGCAAATAATAATATAACAAAAGCAAAAATACCAAAAAATAGAACAAAAAACAATTATTATAAACTAAATATAGTTCAAGCAGTAAATAAACTGAGTAGAACAATAAGAAAAACAAAAAAAGAAATAGAAAAAAATGGAAAAAATATAGAAAAAATTAAAAAAAATATAAATAAAAATATTAAAAATATAAAAAACAAAATAAATGGGAAAAATATAAAAAATATAATGGAAATAAATGAAAATACTTCAATAGAAGAATGGCTATTAACAGCAAACATAGTATTTAAAATATGGAGAAAAGAAGCGAAAAAAGAAATAAATGAAAAAATTACAGAAAAAATTAAAAAAAATATTAAAAAAAGGCAAGCTAACTTAAAAGATAATCCAAAAACAATGATTGACTCCATTCTGGAAAGATAGAAAAAACAAATTATAACAGACAAAATATTAATTCAAAATGAAAACAACAAAACCAAAATAATAAGGAATCCTACAAAAATTAAAAATGAAATTAAAAAACATATGGAAAAATGGATGGCAAATCCAAATAATGATGAAGAAGAAGAAATCTCGGAAGAATGGAAAAAGGAATATGAACCAAAGAATGAAATACCAGATGAAGCTTTCAAGAATTAACCTACGAAATAACAGAAGAAAAATTAGAAGGAATACTTAAAAATGTAGCAAAAAACAAAGCTCCAGGACCAACAGGAATAACGTATGAAATGTTGTTAAAACTAGGTCCACTGGCACTAGAAAAATTCAGAGAAATATTAAATAAAATTTTAAGAAAAGGATCGCTCCCCAACGATTGGATAACAAGTCATGTAATACTCTTATCGAAACCTAAGGATTGGGAAGGAAACCTAGATATAGTAAGGCCTATTACCTTAATGGAAACAGCAAGAAAAGTACTAACAAAAATAATAACAATAAGAACAACAAAAGTAATAGAAAACATACAAGCAATATCATCTAATAATTGGGCGGGTTTACCTGGGGGCTGTACAATATACCCAATCATTACACTGGACAACTTAATAGAAGATGCAAAAGAAAAAAATAAGGAAATTTGGTTGCTTTTTCAAGATATAAAAAGAGCTTTTGACTCAGTAAACCCAGAATACCTAATAAAAGCTTTAAAAAGAATAAAAATTTCTAAACAAATAATTAAAATTTTACTTTATATAGTAACTAATAGGAAAGCAGTGGTAATAACGGAATATGGTCTAACTGAAACCTATCAAATAGAAAGAGGAGTAGAACAAGGGGATACAATTTCTCCACTACTATGGTGCATTTTTTATGATGTACTTTTAACAACGATAACAAAAGAATACAAAGGATACAAAATAGAAGAAAAAATAATTAAAGACTTAAGAATTATAGAAAAAAGCGAAACAATCAATGAGAATATAGCAGCAATGGCATATATGGATGACACAGTATGGATAGCAAAAAGTAAAGAAGAAATGATCAAAATAATGGAAAAAACTAGTGAGTTTATGAAAATGACAGGTATTGAAATAAATGTTTCTAAATCAGATCTAATCGTAATAAAAAAAAAAAAAAGGAAAGAAACAAACGTGATAGATTCTATACAAATCGGTAATCAAATAATAAGCTGTGGAAAAAATAAAGATCCTGTTAGATATTTAGATATCTGGATCCAGATAAATGGAAAAAAAAGCTATCAGCAAAAACTAATGGAAAAGAAAATAAATTATACCTTAGCAATAATCCGAAAAGCAAGAACAACAGATAAACAAAGTAGATATGTAATTAATCATGTATTAATGCCACAAATTGAATATTTAGCAACGAACCATATTCCATCAGAATTATGGCTAAATAAACAAGATAAAAAAATCAGAACAGTCTTTAAACACAAATGCAACTTAGCAAAGATAATACCAAATGCCATGATCCACTCAGTTTTGGGTTATAAACTATTTAGCCTTAAAGACAGAATTTATAAGCAGAGTATAATAGAATTTAACGAAAGAATAAACCATCAATTATTATATGGAAAAACTACAAGAATCAGAATACAAGCTCTCCAAAATAGTATATGGTCTACTNAATGAGAATATAGCAGCAATGGCATATATGGATGACACAGTATGGATAGCAAAAAGTAAAGAAGAAATGATCAAAATAATGGAAAAAACTAGTGAGTTTATGAAAATGACAGGTATTGAAATAAATGTTTCTAAATCAGATCTAATCGTAATAAAAAAAAAAAAAAGGAAAGAAACAAACGTGATAGATTCTATACAAATCGGTAATCAAATAATAAGCTGTGGAAAAAATAAAGATCCTGTTAGATATTTAGATATCTGGATCCAGATAAATGGAAAAAAAAGCTATCAGCAAAAACTAATGGAAAAGAAAATAAATTATACCTTAGCAATAATCCGAAAAGCAAGAACAACAGATAAACAAAGTAGATATGTAATTAATCATGTATTAATGCCACAAATTGAATATTTAGCAACGAACCATATTCCATCAGAATTATGGCTAAATAAACAAGATAAAAAAATCAGAACAGTCTTTAAACACAAATGCAACTTAGCAAAGATAATACCAAATGCCATGATCCACTCAGTTTTGGGTTATAAACTATTTAGCCTTAAAGACAGAATTTATAAGCAGAGTATAATAGAATTTAACGAAAGAATAAACCATCAATTATTATATGGAAAAACTACAAGAATCAGAATACAAGCTCTCCAAAATAGTATATGGTCTACTATATACATGTCGTCAAAACTAATTTGGTCTTGACTCAACTCTTAAAATTTCAATTTTTAATTACGTCTAACTCAACTAATTGCGTCTATCACTAGTAAAAATCAAAATTTGCCTTGACTCAACTCCAATTTTTCTCAATTTTAATTGCGTCTGACTCAATTCAATAGTTTTGACGACATGTATAGTCTACTACACTGATCTGGAACCAAGAAATAAATAATATAAAAAATAAAAAAAAATCAAATAAAATAGTAAAAATCTTAGAAATTAAAAAAAAATTTAATCTATTATTAAATAATCAAAATACAATGGATATACCAATAATACCAAAAGGAGGAACGATTACAATAGAAAAAATAATAGATGATAAATTGTACTACAGAAATATGATTAAATCCTTAAGAGCAAATAATTTATTATATGCAGATCAAATAATAAATAATAATCCAGAAAATATAAGAATTCTTTCTTGGACACAGGTAACAAAGGGAAGGTACCCAGGAAAAGAACCTTATTGGTATAAAACTTTTGAAGATAAGCTTTACGAAGCAGAATTTAATTTTGTGCAACAATATGATTATATTAATACCTTTAACCCTCTTACATCTATAAATGAAAAAACAAAATTCACTGTAACAAAAATAGAATAACAGATAAATGGATCACTAAACTCAATACCACTTATAGGAAAAATAAAAGAAAAGCGAAGCGATAACACAATAATTTTGGAACATTATATGCAAATAGATAATAATACAGATAATTTTAAATCACTACTACACCCATGTAAACAGTGCGATTTATTTCCAAATCTTACTGAAAAAGAAGGGCAAAAGAGGAAAAAAAATGAAAATAACCATTACATAAAAATCAACACAAATGAAATCAAATCTTATGATTTGGAAATTCGACAAACTAGAGCAAAATCTAATGAAAGACTAAATACAAACAATAAAGGGCTAATACCCAGACTAATACAATCGCCAGAATCAATACTAAATTTTTGTCAACAAAAAAATATAGCAGCACAAATAATAAATCAACAAAACTCAGCTGAATTAGAAAAGGAAAAAACAATAATTTACTTTCCATCAATGTTACATAAAATAAACAATGTTAAAGAAAAAATAAATCAAAGCAACGTGAATTTCATCGAAGCTTTTACAGATGGCTCCTGTATCACTGGAAAAACACCAGGAAATCTAGTGGGCCATTACACCAAAAAAACAATAATGGGTTACGGAATAGTAGTTAAAATCAATCAGGAAAACGGCAACGAAATTATAACTCTGAAAGGAAAAACAAGTGGTCAACCCTCTTCAACAAGAGCAGAACTGATGGCCATTGCATTTCTAATGGACACACTACCTGAAAAAATAAACAGAGTCAGAATAAATACTGACTCTAACGCAGCAATAATGACAATAAAAGGATTTATAGAACCAAATAAACGAAAAAGAAGGAGATTATACAAAAATACTTACCTGTTACAAACAATCAAAGAATTAATAGATCAAAAAGAAATTAAAGTAGACTTAATTAAAGTTAAAAGCCACACAGGTATAGAATTAAATGAACTAGCAGATAAACTAGCAAAAGAAGGTTGTAAAAATGGGGATCCAACCGAAATTAATCCACAAGAGCTTAAAAATGTAAAGTATTTTAACACAGTGAATGATAAACCTATTGATCTCCCCATCCAAGAATACATAAAAGAATACATTTCAATTAACCATTTAATTGATTGGAAAATGATGTATAGAACAACAACAACTCTATCACAATGGATAATAATAGCAACAGACTGGAAATATACTTAAGAAACACTAATGTACACAAGTATAACAAACCCAGAAACATCTGAGGAAGATCAAAAGTTAAGAACTTTTAAAGTCAAATTGTTTATAAATGAATTACCAACAAAACAAATAATGCATGATAGGTACCCGCAACTATATCAAAGTCCAACATGCATCAAATGTAATGAAAAAAATGAAACAGCAGTACATTCTTTAACATGCGGTAACGGAATAAAAGACTTGAGAAATGAATTTTTCATAATAATTAAAAAGGTACTGCAAAAAGAACTCAACAATGAAAAAGCCAACGAAATAATAAAAACAAAATTCAAAAGTCATAGTGACTACCAAATCGATAATAATAGAATACATTATGCATGTCGTCAAAACTAATTTGGCTTTGACTCAATTCTTAAAATTTCAATTTTTAATTGCGTCTAACTCAACTAATTGCGTCAATCACTAATAAAAATCAAAATTTGCCTTGACTCAACTTCAATTTTTCTCAATTTTAATTGCGTCTGACTCAATTCAATAGTTTTGACAACATGTATAGAATACATACAGCTAAAGCTGATCAGTTTTCAAATTTTTCTTTTATTAACATTATAAAAAACTTGATACCAAAATCCTTAAAAAAAATACTTAAAAAATATTTAAAAAAAGAAAAAAAAGAATTAAAAAATATAATTATTGGAATAATACAAGAATTTACGAAAAAACTTTATAACAAGTGATTAAAAAGATGTGAAAAAATACTTGAATGGGAAAAAAATATAGGAATAACAAATGAGCAAAAAAGAAGTACTAAAGCACAATATATGAGACACAAAGATAATTATAATTTAATTAAATCTAAGTTAGAAAAGAAAAAACCTACAATAATAAAAAAAGTATTAGACAACTTTTTAAACGTAACAAAAAAATCTTTTTCTTATATTCTTTCATCAATTTTTCTTAAATTAGACATTAGTGGGACCATTACGGTTGAAACCTGCTAATTTTAAAACAAATTTTTGTTTTAACGGCGATAGGTTAACTGGTAAACTATACATGTCGTCAAAACTAATTTGGCTTTGACTCAATTCTTAAAATTTCAATTTTTAATTGCGTCTAACTCAACTAATTGCGTCAATCACTAATAAAAATCAAAATTTGCCTTGACTCAACTTCAATTTTTCTCAATTTTAATTGCGTCTGACTCAATTCAATAGTTTTGACAACATGTATAGAATACATACAGCTAAAGCTGATCAGTTTTCAAATTTTTCTTTTATTAACATTATAAAAAACTTGATACCAAAATCCTTAAAAAAAATACTTAAAAAATATTTAAAAAAAGAAAAAAAAGAATTAAAAAATATAATTATTGGAATAATACAAGAATTTACGAAAAAACTTTATAACAAGTGATTAAAAAGATGTGAAAAAATACTTGAATGGGAAAAAAATATAGGAATAACAAATGAGCAAAAAAGAAGTACTAAAGCACAATATATGAGACACAAAGATAATTATAATTTAATTAAATCTAAGTTAGAAAAGAAAAAACCTACAATAATAAAAAAAGTATTAGACAACTTTTTAAACGTAACAAAAAAATCTTTTTCTTATATTCTTTCATCAATTTTTCTTAAATTAGACATTAGTGGGACCATTACGGTTGAAACCTGCTAATTTTAAAACAAATTTTTGTTTTAACGGCGATAGGTTAACTGGTAAACTATACATGTCGTCAAAACTAATTTGACCTTGACTCAACTCTTAAAATTTCAATTTTTAATTGCGTCTGACTCAATTAATTGCGTCAATTACTAATAAAATCAAAATTTTACCTTGACTCAACTCCAATTTTTCTCAATTTTAATTGCGTCTGACTCAATTCAATAGTTTTGACGACATGTATATGGTAAACTTAGTTTTAGGTAGTTTTATTTCTTACTACATGTATTTAACATATTAAATGAAATAAAGCGAGACCGTGCCGGTCACATTAAAAAAAAAAAATAAATTATAAATTATAAATTTATGAGTGAATGATGGATAATCAAAAGTGGCTCGAGGTGGCGATGATGATAAATCAAAACTGTTTTGAATAAGTAAAGTTCTAGCTTCAGTATCTATACATGATATATAAGTTCGAATGCATAATGCTTTCTTTTTCAGATTAAGCCTACAACATCTTTGACTCAAAGTTAATTCCCAAAGTATAGGTATAGTAACTTTACACCAGATCCTATTAACTAATAATAATGAAAATAAATCTTGAGTTAAATAAAATGATTGAACATTATTTAAAATTATAATTAATATTTCTGTGGAAATTTTGTTGCTATTTTCTTTTCTAAGAAATAAAAATTTTAAGAAATAAAAGAGTTTTTTAAAAAAATAAACTACATTATAGTTTTGGCTTTTTTTAAGGAAAATGGAGATGATTTTCGTGTTTTGTAATAAATATGGTATAAATTTTATTATGTATGTAAAATTTTTCCTAAACAATTTTATATTAATTAAATTAAAATAGTCAACATATGTAGTATAACAGAATAATTTTGTGAATTGTCTCACGATTTTCCTTATATTAAATTAATGATGTTACACAATTGGTTGCACTGTATACATGTCGTCAAAACTATTGAATTGAGTCAGACGCAATTAAAATTGAGAAAAATTGGAGTTGAGTCAAGGCAAATTTTGATTTTTACTAGTAACTAACGCAATTAGTTGAGTCAGACGCAATTAAAAATTAGAATTTTAAGAGTTGAGTCAAGGTCAAATTAGTTTTGATGACATATATAGGTTGCACAATAATAATAAATTATATGACCTGTTAATTCATTATCCCTTAAACTGTTTTGCAGGTAAATTTGCCCACATTTTATAAAAATTAATATAAATCCTTTAATAATTTCTTTAAATATTGACTAATCATTTTTGTAATTTTTATAGACAATGATTATATATTTTTATTTAAAATTTTAAAATTTAATAAAAATATCATATGTAAAAAAAAAAATAAAAAATAAAATACTTTTGTTGAATTTTTTTATTTAAAATTTTGAAAATAATTGCTACATATATAAGTCTTTTATTTACTAATTAAATATCAAAAATGTTACTAAGTAACCTCAAAGTTTAGAATGAATCACATTCACCATAAAGTTTTTATGCCCATTATTTTAAATTTAACTAAATAATAACTGTTTATATTTTTATTTTAAAATTTCAAAAAATTATTATATAAATTTTAAAAATTTATTATTTAGTTAATTTTAAAGTAATAGGTGTGAGAATTTTGTGGTAGATGTGGTTCATTCTTGACTTTGAAGTTGCTTAGTAATGTTTTTAATATTAATTAGTAAAAACAAGTTTTACAAATTTAAAAAAAATTATTATATATTTTGCTCTTATTTAAAGTTGAAATTCTACTTCATAATCCCAAAACTCATCATAGTAACTATTTTTTATCATAATTAATTCTATATTTTCTATTAATATTTCAGTTAGCTCCAATCAATTTTCAAGAAGATGTTTAAAGATAAAGAGTAAATTTTTGTAAAATCAGTACTTTATTAAAAAATAGTCAATTTTCAAACGCAAAGATCATGTGACTTTTATATGATAGTTTGAAAGTTTTAAATTTGATCACATGCTATTAATGATCAGCTATTCATAATAAGGGGTCATCTAAAGCAGAGTCTATCACAAGATTTTCCGTTGACTATGGCCAATGAAAATTGTGAATTTTTTGTTTATACGGATCAACCTGACGAAGAAAAAAAGTGAAAAATACGAAAAATAAAAGAAACTAATGTCTAAACATATTTTGGTGCATTAATAAAAAATGTCGGGAAGGCAATTTTACATATAATAGCTACTAATAGTTACTCAAACCCTAACCCAGCACTTACTTTAATATTAATTAATTTCAGTAATCATGTAATGGACTCTGCTTTAGACATCCCCCATAATAAAAATTTTATCACATAAACTAAAATTTCTATTAATTTTTATATATGACATATTTAAGAAAAAATTTGCAGGCAAATTTACCACGAATTGTTTACAGTTTAAGGGATAAATTTATTTTTTTAAAAAAAAAGAAATATATTATAAGTGAAAAAATATTCGATATATCCAGAATGCTTGCAATCAAGAATATGATTATTGGTGCAATCAAAAATGATTTTGATAAATGGATGTGTGAGAAAAATTTGTAGAACGATGAGTTCTACATCCGGAATTATATAGAGACGTTCTAGGACGCTATATATACGAAACGTCCGGAGAACGCACTAGAACGGTGCGTTCTAGTATGCTATATATACGAAACGTTCGGGGAACGCACTAGAACAGTACGTTCTAGTACGCTATATATACGAAACGTTCGGAGAACGCACTAGAACGGTGCGTTCTAGTACACTATATATACGAAGCGTTCGGAGAACGCACTAGAACGGCATATTTAATACGCTATATGAACGTAGGTGGTGTTCGTAGGACGCTATAGATCGGTGTATTTTGGACGCACTAGATCGTTTATATTTAATTCCTGATGTATGTCTTGGTGTCAAAATAAAATTTGTTGGTTGTGCATTTGAATTTTGTCATTTTTCCAAGATTGAATTGAGTCTTGGCTAAATATGAAAAATTATTAAGGTTGCATATTGAAAATTTGATATTTTTAATTAGTGTTTGTTGAATCTTGAGATGTCAACTAATTAAAAAATATATTTAGTGACAGGTAATTTATGAGATTTAGAATATTTATCATTTTTGTTAAATTTTTATTTATGAATTGTGGTGGTGTGAAACAAATAAAAAAAAATTTATTATTTATTTTTTTAACTAATTTGTTGAATTGTGGTTGAATAATTAAAAAATAAATTAATAATCCTGATCTTTTTAATAAATTTTTATTTATTTTTATGGATTATGGTAAGAAGAAATAAATAAANCGGAGAACGCACTAGAACGGTGCGTTCTAGTATGCTATATATACGAAACGTTCGGGGAACGCACTAGAACAGTACGTTCTAGTACGCTATATATACGAAACGTTCGGAGAACGCACTAGAACGGTGCGTTCTAGTACACTATATATACGAAGCGTTCGGAGAACGCACTAGAACGGCATATTTAATACGCTATATGAACGTAGGTGGTGTTCGTAGGACGCTATAGATCGGTGTATTTTGGACGCACTAGAACGTTTATATTTAATTCCTGATGTATGTCTTGGTGTCAAAATAAAATTTGTTGGTTGTGCATTTGAATTTTGTCATTTTTCCAAGATTGAATTGAGTCTTGGCTAAATATGAAAAATTATTAAGGTTGCATATTGAAAATTTGATATTTTTAATTAGTGTTTGTTGAATCTTGAGATGTCAACTAATTAAAAAATATATTTAGTGACAGGTAATTTATGAGATTTAGAATATTTATCATTTTTGTTAAATTTTTATTTATGAATTGTGGTGGTGTGAAACAAATAAAAAAAAATTTATTATTTATTTTTTTAACTAATTTGTTGAATTGTGGTTGAATAATTAAAAAATAAATTAATAATCCTGATCTTTTTAATAAATTTTTATTTATTTTTATGGATTATGGTAAGAAGAAATAAATAAATAAATTTCTTAAATTTATGAAAAGACCAAAATTATTATTTTTGCCAAATCAACATATTAAAAAATAAATAAATAATCTTGATTATACTTGTATGCAAAATTATTTTGAGGTTCTAAAATTGCAATTTTGAAAAAAAAGTTGAAATAGTTTTTCATAGAAGATGAAATTATTTTACTTAAAACCTGAAATTTTTTGACTACCCAGATAAATTTGTTAATTAAAGATACATATAACTGGGTACTTTTTTTACTTCCATATATAGAATAGATCTCAAAAAGATGAAATACCTTAAAAATTCAAAATCAATATTGGGAACATGTATAATCTTGATTATTTCATTAATTTTTTTTATTTAATGGATTGTGGTGGCATGAAACAAGTAAAAAAAAAAAATTTTATTGAAAAGTTCAAGATTATTTATTTTACTTTTATAGACAATTATCTTCTAAACTTTTTTCACAACTACTATCCAAAAAAATGTTCATAAATTATTCTATATAATTTTATTAATAAAATTTTACCACTTTCTTTATTCCACTTGTATTTACAGTATCTTTCTTATAATCTCATAAACTTTGAACTACTTAACATGTTATAGAGCTAGTTATATTAAGAACTCTAATTTCAAATGAGAAACTGAACCATGTGGTTCGATGTTTTGAAACGAGTAACTTTTTTGTTAGTGTGGATATAACATGGTTTCACTTTATTTTTTCTTGTAGTATCTCTACTTCAGTTATTATGAACAGGCCAGATATGCATTATTGGGTGGAGGCTTGATAGGCATCTGTAGAGTTATTGGTTAATTTTATACTAAAAGCTTTATTGAAAAATATGACTTCTCTTACCTGGAGGCAGCCATAAAATTTTCCGGGGGAGGGGGGTCCAGTCAGTCATCAGGAAGTTTTTTTAACCGTAAGATTGCGTAAGATTACGATACCCACGTAAATTTACGTAATTTTTTTCGTAATTATACGGAGCGTAATATTTTACACAATATTTTACGTAAAATATTACGATCCGTAAATTTACGTAATATTTTTGCAAAATATTGCGTAAATTTATGATCCGTATAAATTTACTTAATATTTTTCGTAAAATTTTGCAAAAAATATTGTACGGATCATAAATTTTTCGTAAAATTTTGCAAAAAATATTACGTAAATTTATACAGATCGTAAATTTACGCAATATTTTGCGAAAATATTACGTAAATTTACGCAATATTTTGCGAAAATATTACGTAAATTTACGCAATATTTTGCGAAAATATTACGTAAATTTACGGATCGTAATATTTTGTGT
Source organism: Diversispora epigaea (assembly GCA_003547095.1). Taxonomy (NCBI): domain Eukaryota; kingdom Fungi; phylum Glomeromycota; class Glomeromycetes; order Diversisporales; family Diversisporaceae; genus Diversispora; species Diversispora epigaea. Next base: position 1,008,965 of record PQFF01000123.1, read on the forward strand.
AAAATTTTGCAAAAAATATTGCGTAAAATATTACGCTCCGTATAATTACGAAAAAAATTACGTAAATTTACGTGGGTATCGTAATCTTACGCAATCAAACGGTTAAAAAAACTTCCTGATGGTTGTCTGATGGGCTGAGATATAATTTAAAGGGTATGTTGTAACACCTGCATAAGTGTTATTCTGAAAAAGGAAAAACATATGCAGGGACCAGTTTAATTTAGACATAATGGGAATTGTACAATGTGCTGAATATTTTGTATAATTAAGGAGAGGGTAACACTTACATCGAGCTTATACTATATAAGGTATGGGCATGTGAGGACCTCCAAAGTTGTGCATATATGGACATAAAAACCTGAATCTTGTGACAGCTCTTATAGTGTATATTGAGGGATTAATAACCTGGTCAGTTAACAGGTTTAGATATTTTGCATCATGAGGAACGTTGTTTATGATTTTATTCTAGTTTAATGTTTTGATCATCAGGAAGTTTTTTTAACTGTAAAATTACGTAAGTTTACGATACCCACGTATTTACGTAATTTTTTCGTAATTATACGGAGCGTAATATTTTACGCAATATTTTTCGCAAAATTTTACGTAAAATATTACGATCCATAAATTTACGTAATATTTTCGCAAAATATTGCGTAAATTTACGATCCGTATAAATTTACACAATATTTTTCATAAAATTTTGCGAAAAATATTGTACAGATTGTAAATTTTTCGTAAAATTTTGCAAAAAATATTACGTAAATTTATACGGATCGTAAATTTACGCAATATTTTGCGAAAATATTGCGTAAATTTATGGATTGTAATATTTTACGTAAAATTTTGCGAAAAATATTGCGTAAAATATTACACTCCGTATAATTACGAAAAAAATTACGTAAATTTACGTGGGTATCGTAAACTTACGTAATTTTACGGTTAAAAAAACTTCCTGATGATATATTGGGAATTAGGAAGGAATCAAGGTGTAGGTGTTGAAAAACGGTTTGGTTCTGGTAGTGGTGGGATCCGTTTAAGACCTATCCGGATTGGTGCTTTGATATACGGATGATTTTTTCGGATAAACGGATATCCGAGGATATCCGAACAGATATCCGTTCAGATCTGCTAATTATCTAAGCAGATCTGATTTTAAATATTTTTTAAAAAAAAATCTCTTAAATTAAATCGGTTTGGAACGGACATATTCAGGTATACGTGTTTTTGTGTTTTTGGATTATAATTATTAATTTTATTTAATTAAAAAAAAAAATAAATTAAAATAAAATAAAATATATTTATTTTAGGATATAAAATCGGTTGGATGAATGGATAGATAGATGGATGGATGACAACGACGTATTCGGGTATGTGGTTTTATATTTTATTATTTAATTTTATTTAATTAAAAAAAAAAATAAAAAAAATTTATTTTAGGTATATAAAATCAGTTGGATGGATGGCGGGTGAAGGTATTATTTTCTTTAATAAAAAAAGAGAAAATGATATTTACCTCTTCTTTTCTTTAGGAAAACGGAATCGGTTGGGTGTATCGAAGATCTATTTTATTTTTTTTTAAAAAAAAAATAAAAATAAAAAGAAAACGATACCTACTTCATACAGAATTGATTGGACAACGAAGGTATCTATTTTTATTTTTATTTTTTAAAAAAAAATTAAAATAAAAAAAGAAAAAATGATACTTACCTCTTCTTTTCTTTAGGAAAACAAAATCGGTTTGGTTGGGTGAACATATGGCGGCGAACTATTTTTATTTTTTTTTTTTAAAAAAAAAAATAAAAAGGAAAACAATACTTACCACTTCTCTTCCAAAATCGATTGAGCAAACATATGGTGGCGAAGGTATCTATTTTCATTTTTATTTTTTAAAAAAAAATTAAAATAAAAAAAGAAAAAATGATACTTACCTCTTCTTTTCTTTAGGAAAACAAAATCGGTTTGGTTGGGTGAACATATGGCGGCGAACTATTTTTATTTTTTTTTTTTAAAAAAAAAAATAAAAAGGAAAACAATACTTACCACTTCTCTTCCAAAATCGATTGAGCAAACATATGGTGGCGAAGGTATCTATTTTCATTTTTATTTTTTAAAAAAAAATTAAAATAAAAAAAGAAAAAATAATACTTATCTTTTCTTTTCTTTAGGAAAACGGAATCAATTCGGTTGAGTGAACATATGGTGGCGAACTATTTATATTTTTTTTTTAAAAAATAAAAAAATAAAAAGGAAAACGATACCTACCACTTCTCTCCCAAAATTGATTGAGCAAATGTATGGCGGCGAAGGTATTTATTTTTATTTTTTAAAAAAAATTAAAATAAAAAAAGAAAAAATGATACTTACCTCTTCTTTTCCACTGGTCGAATGAACAAAATCGGAATCCTATTGATGGCGAAAATATGCATAAATCGGACATCCTATTTGTGAAAATTCATAAATCGGAAATTCCTATTTATAAATCAGAAAAAATTGACTGCCTATACTTAATAAATCTTAGCAAATTTAGCCATCAATCGGAATCCTATTCATGATAAAACCGTCCTATTTTTTTCCATTTGACCAGTGTTCTTTAGGAAAATGGAATCGATTCGGTTGGGTGAACATATGACGGCAAACTATTTTTATTTTTTTTTTTAAAAAATAAAAAAATAAAAAGGAAAACAATACCTACCTCTTCTCTCCCTTAGGAATACAGAATTAATTGGAGGCAAAGGTAATTATTTTTATTTTATTTTAAAAAAACAATTAAAATATAGAAAACAATACTTGCCTCTCTCCTTTTAGGAATATGGAATTGATTGAACAGGTGTACAGTTGTGGAGGATCTATTTTATTTTTTTTTTAAAAAATAATAAAAGAAAAAAAGAAAAATGATAATACTCTTTGATTGGGCGAGCGTATGGTAACAAAGGTATCTATTTTTATTTTTATTTTTTAAAAAAAAAATTAAAATAAAAAAGAAAACAATACTTACCTCTTCTCTCCTTCTCTCTCTCTCTCTCTCTCTCTCTCTCTCTCTCTCTCCTTTAGGAATATGGAATTGATTGGACTATGTATGTGGTGAAAATATGTAAGTGTTTTTTTAATTGTTATTTAATTATTTTCTTAAAAAAACAAATAATAATATTTATCTCTTCTTTCTCCTTTAAGATTGTGAAATCATTGGGACAGCACATGGCAGATGCTTATTATTATTATTTTTCTTTTAAAAAGAATAAAATAAAATAACAATACTACCTCTCCTCTTCATCTTTGAGTTTACTTATTGCAATCAGTTGAGATTGATATGAATGTTAATCAATGCATATGTTTTGGATTTAATAATTTACTATGAAGACAATTATGTAAAGAAAATTCATTGTTATACAATAACTCTGAAGATTTGTGTGACACATTTTATTTAAAATAAAAAAAAAATAAAAATTCGTGTAATTATTCTTACTTCAAAATAGCCAGAATGTCCAATAATGAAAGTGATAAGTCTACAAAACAGATAGAAACAGAGTTATCACAGTCTGAACAATCTGAACAGTCTGAACAGTCTAATCTTGAAGTTATTGAACAAAATAATTTAAAAAGACAAAAGCAAAGACATAATTCATCTAAATGGCAAAAAAAAATTCCTTTGAGCCTGTAGTAGTAATATCAGACTCAAATATAGATAGTCAACCTACAACTAGTTCAAATTCAAAAAAACTCAAAAAACACTATAAAAAATCAACAAGAATAAACTTGAATAAAATATTTAATCAATTGATTCCTACAACAAATACAAAAACAGGAACAAGTTGGATATGGGATTATTTCAAACAATATAAACCTATTGGGCAATATAGAAGAATTGGAGAGTATTTAGTTCAACAAAAAAATAAGAAAGGATTTTGTGGTCATTTCATAGGTTCTGATGGGTCTACAGGCAATTTTATTTCCCATCTTGCTACACATAGAATTACAGAAGAAAGCCATAAGAGAAAAATGCATGAATTTAAAAATAATAATCAGTCATCACAACCATCTATTGAGGAAGTACTAAGAAGTAATCCTGATATCCTGATATTAAACAAAGTCGTGATAAAAAATTTGTTGGAATGTTAATTAAAGATATTCAACCAATAAGTATGTGCAATAATGAAGGATTTATTGAATTTATCCATGAGCTTGATCCTTATTATCAACTTCCAAGTAAAAAAACAATTCAACAATTATTAGCAGAATCATATAATCAAATTAAAACCATTTTGGTAAAAAAATTTAATGAAGAAATTACTTCATGTTCTTTAACTACTGATTTATGGACAGCTAAAAGTAGAAATGGTTATATTGGAGTGACTTGTTCTTTTATTGATAATGATTTTAAACTTTGTGAAGCTATTTTAGCAATTCAATATATACCATATCCCCATACTGGATATAATATTTGTAATGTATTACATGAAATTATTTCAAATTGGAATTTAACTGGAAAAGTTTTTACCATAACAACAGANAAAAATTTAATGAAGAAATTACTTCATGTTCTTTAACTACTGATTTATGGACAGCTAAAAGTAGAAATGGTTATATTCACTGGTCGAAAATTTATAAAACCTACACCTATCGGGTACCAGATAGGTGTAGTATCCGTGCCTAATATCGTACACATATCGGGTACCCGATAGGTGTAAAAAATGTTTTTTTACACATATCGGGTACCCGATAAGTGTGAAAAATGTTTTCTTACACCTATCGGGCAGTATTGTACAATTTGGATGTTCTTAGGTTTTTTTACTGTCCCAATGTCCCATGTCCCACTGTCCCTACCTTTATTGGGCTTATAAAGATATATTAAAACTTTATAAATATATATAAAAATCAATTCTAAATAACTTTAATTAATAACTTAAACTAAGTTTTATAATGGAATTTTTTATAATTTAAAAAATTATTTTTGTCCCAAAATGTCTCAAGATGTCCCATGACAATACTGCTATCGGGTACCCGATATGTGTACGATATTAGGCACGGATACTACACCTATCTGGTACCCGATAGGTGTAGGTTTTATAAATTTTCGACCAGTGATTGGAGTGATTTGTTCTTTTATTGATAATGATTTTAAACTTTGTGAAGCTATTTTAGCAATTCAATATATACCATATCCCCATACTGGATATAATATTTGTAATGTATTACATGAAATTATTTCAAATTGGAATTTAACTGGAAAAGTTTTTACCATAACAACAGATAATGGATCAAATATGGTCAAAGCAGGAAGATTGATGACTGAACTTACATGACTTCCTTGTACAGCACATACCCTTCAATTAGTAATAGGAAAAGGATTACTACCAGCTGAAGTTTTAATTGCAAGAGCTCAACTAATTAATTTTTTTACTACACCTAAACAAACAGAAAAATTAATAGAAATACAAAAAAATAATAGTCATATCAATAACGAGGTAATTATTAAATTATTTATAAATTTTTAAATTAATAAATTATTGAAAACTTAATTAAACAACTTTATTAATATTTTATTATTTAATAAAAATATATTATTATAGAATTTGGAAAATATTCATGAATATTTGAGATTGATTTCTGATGTAGAGACAAGATGGAACTCTAGTTATCTTGCATGGAAACGTCTAATTAAAATTAAAGATCTTGTTGAAATTATGGCAACTACTATGATGATTGATCCAGATCCTTCAACAAAGTATAATGGAAGAAGATTAAGAAATATAAATTTAATAGAAGAGGAATGGCAAGCAATTGGTGAATTAATTATAATTTTAGAAGATTTTGCTGAAGCAACAGAATACTTGGGTGGAAGTAAATATACTACTATTAGTTTGATGTATAGTATATTAGAAATAATCAGTCAAAAATTATTACCTGATGATTCAGAAATTGAAATTGTAGATTTAAGTAATCCAAATACAGCTTTTGATGATAATATAGGTTATACAGATGCACCAGAAGATGACACTGAAGGATTTAAAAGTAGAAAAATTAGTATTAATTCACCACAAAATTGTTTCAATTTAAAAAATAAAGTTAAAACTGCACTATATAATGCTATTAAACATTATTGGAATGTTTCACAAGAACATGGAATGTTGGCTGCATTATTAGATCCCAGATTTAAAGATTTAGAATTTGCTTCAGAAGTAGTATGCACTAAAACTTTAGAACAAATTAAAAAAGCTTATCAAGATATAAAAAATTTAACTAATAATAATCAAGAAATTGAATGTAGTTTAGTTAAATCTAATTCATTTTTAGCAAGAATGTTTCAAAATAGCAATAATCTTGATGAAGTAGATAATTATTTAGCATTACCTAAAATTCATTTTGAAAATTGTCCTCTTTCATGGTGGAAAAACAATGTATCTAGGTTTTCAATATTATCAAAATTAGCTAAAAAATATTTAGCTATTCCAGCAACCTCCACATCAAGTGAAAGATTATTCAGTCAAGCAGGAAATATTATGACTATAAAAAGAACACAATTAACAGCAATTACATTTGAAAATTTAATTTTTTGTAAAAAAAATTGGCAATTGGCTGGAGGAATTTTTCCAGTGGATACATAAATAATAATTAAAAAAGAAATTTAATTAGTTTTAAAATAAAATAAATAGTTAAAAAAGAAATTTGGTTGCTTTTAAAATAAATTTTTTATAAATAAAAATTTATACTTTTTTGGTTGCTTTTAAAATAAATAAAATAAATTTTTATAAATAAAAAATTATCCATTTCTATTTGTTTTTATTTATAAAGTTACTGCATCAAGCTTANCCTCGACATCCGTCATTATTAGATGTACTTGTTGTACGTCGTCAATCAGCAAATAATTTGGCAGGATTTAGGGATTTTAAAGTCCGTCGCGCTAAAGTTTCTCGCGCATTACGTTGGTTGAAGGAAAATAATCGTTACTATGAAGACATTATTATTGATAATGAAATTCTTGAATCCTTGCCTGTTGATGGTCCTATTGATGACCAGCTTCAGAAAACTCAAATTATTGCTGAAGATGATGACCATCATGGAGATGACGGAAATGAAGGAGATGCGATTACGCGTACTTTTGTTCCGTTTCTTCCTTCAGTTCACTGTGAAGACGACGCCATTAAAAGTACCCTTGATCGCGTGCAAAACGAAAATCGTCCAATAAAATGGCCAGAGATTAACAACCATCCCATCAATGAATTCCAAACGCCAGGATATATTGCACGTGCGTTTCCAACTTTATACCCGACTGGATACGCAGATCTTCGTGCAGAACGTATTAGGGATGTCAAGCCTGCCGAATACTTCAAGCACCTTCTTCAATATAAAGACGGAAGATTTGCGTGTCACACTCGTTGGCGATATTTCGCTTTAAATTCCCAAATGCGTTGGAGAGCACTACAAGAGGGAAAAGTATACGTTAAACAAAACCTCTCCGACGCTCAAATCACTGTTTCGGATATTCAGGAAAAAATTAATCAAGGTGATAGCCATTTTGCCGATAGGATCATGCGATTTGGTGAGGGTTTACGCGGATCACGGCAATTTTGGAATGCGCGGCGCTGGGAACTATCTGACATGATTAAACAGATAGGTTCACAAGGCCTAATTTTCTTTACATTTAGTGCTGCCGATCTGCACTGGCCCGAGCTTCATAAACTCATGCCATCTAGCGAAAATCCTGCAGCAAGATGCCATAACCAAAATATTATTAATAATCCTCATATAGCGGTCTGGTTTTTCAATAAGAGGTTTGAAATTTTTTTTAATGATGTTCTAAAGCAGCAATGGGATTTGGAAGATTGGTACAGATTCGAATGGCAACACCGTGGTAGTGTCCATATTCATGGAATCGGAAAAAGACGAAATGCACCTACGATAGAATGGAGTCGAATGAAGGATGACGAAAACATGATGAAAGGCGTAGTACAATATCTTGATACACTTATTACCACGATAAATCCAGGACTTAACGCACCTGTTCCTGACTGGCATCCATGCCAGAAGAGCAAAGACGAACAATGCTATGATCAGCAAGATTATATTGATCTGATCAACAAGTTGCAACGCCACACACGTTGCAGTTCTTCGTATTGTCTTCGTGTTAAAGGTGGCCAGCAATCTTGCCGGTTCGGATACCCTAAGGAAAACGTCGAACACACCTTTGTACGTGATGATGGTCGCGGCCAGCCAGAGCTCATAACAGCAAGAAACGATCCATTAATCAACCCACATAGCCGACTTCAATTGCAAGGTTGGCGAGCAAATGTTGATTTAAAGCCGATCCTAAGTACCCATGCGGCTTTACAATATATTGCGAAGTATGCGAGCAAGGCAGAACCCCGATCGACTGCCTTTTCGGAAATATTGAATAAAATCCTTAGTGACAGTAGCCCTGATGACTCAATACTTACCTCAGTCCAAAAGCTGCTACTCCACAGTGTCGCAGAACGCGATGTTTCTGCCCAAGAGACTTGCCACCTTCTACTTGGTCTTCCACTGTACCATTCAAGTAGGTCATCTGTATTCTTAAATCTCAACAAAGAAGCACCAAGGTGGATTCGTGGCACCGGAGAAAGTGAAGAGTTTTTTACGATTGATTCTGGACGGACGGAACAACCACCTTTAAAAAAATACTGGGACCGACCTGCCAAATTTGATGATTTTACATTATTTCGGCTCAATTTAACACACAAGTTTGTCAAAAATCAGTGGAATGTTTGTAAACAAGAAAATATTGTACGCATCTTTCCGCGCCCGTCACCCTTACGCGAAAGTCCTCAATGGGAAGAGTTTTGCCGTGTAAAGGTTCTTCTCCACGTTCGGCATCGAAATCTTCAACAATTGACAGAGAATGGGGCCATAACATGGTCAGCTCTGTATGACCGCCATATAGAAGAAATCAATGCTGATCCGATTGATATACTTGGTCCACCTGTAGATAATGAGCCAAACGAAATTGATGATGAAGAGGATGAAGAACCACTCGAAGAAGATGAGCAGGACGAATTCCAACTTGACTGGATGCTTTTGGCGGAAATGGGTCCAAATGCAAACATCGATTGTTCCTCTGGCTTAGGATCTCGGGATATGGATCGGAATCATGACTGGATCAATGATGTCATGCAACGATACTCTAATACTGATCTTATAGACGCAGATACTTTTGTGAATAGAGCCAGCAGTGAGCAAAGGAATAAAGAAACCGGAGATCTAATTACGGACATTTTCGATCATCAAACGTTAAATGAGAAACAAATGATGATCTTTAAGCGAATAGAGTCTCATTACAATGATATGCTTACAGGTCATCAAGTTGATCCGTTAAGAGTTATAGTAATGGGGACTGCAGGCACCGGAAAAACCTATCTCATTAAAGCAATTCGAAGTCGGCTTTGCGAGATGGCAGGGATTGGATCTAAGTCACCTGTACTTGTGCTTGCACCAACAGGTGTCGCGGCTTTCAACATCAACGGAAGAACGATCCATTCGACACTTTCTATCCCCATAATCACCGATAAGAATCTCAACATAAATGGCGAACGGCTGAAGCAACTACAGAATAGATTAAAAAATGTGAGTTATTTTATAATTGATGAGAAAAGTATGGTCGGTCGCCGAATGCTTGGTTTAATAGACATGCGACTCCGGCAAACTTTTCCCGAGCACAATAATGAGGCCTTTGGTGGAAGATCAGTAATTATGTTTGGTGATTTCGGCCAGCTTCCGCCTGTGCTTGATCTTCCCATGTACATCAACATTTCGCGAGATCCATTATCTAATAATGGTCTTGCAGCATATCTACAGTTCAAAGAGGCGTACAAACTTGATATTATTCAGCGCCAATCTGGAAATACTAAAGAACAACAGGACTTTAGAGACCTTCTTTTACGGTTGCGCAATGGAGAATCTACTTTAGCTGACTGGAAGATTCTTACTACACGATTTGAAGGGAAGCTAAGTAGAACAGAGTGTGACAGATTCTCTGACGCTATGTTCCTCCTAACAAAGTGGTCAGATGTTAATGCGCTCAATATAGAACAGCTTAAGTCTCTAAATGTTCCTGTTGCAAAAATTCTCGCGGTACATACAGGTGGCAACGAAGCCAAAAAAGCAGATTCCGACGTTGCACATGGCCTTGAAGCACAATTGTTATTGGCGAGAGGTGCACGTGTTATGCTGACAGTAAACTTGTGGACAGAAGCTGGATTAGTTAATGGTGCAATGGGAATTGTGCAAGATATAATATTCAAAGAAGATCAGGGACCACCTTCTCTTCCTATGGCAGTTCTCATCTCTTTTGACAATTACGAAGGTCCCACCTTAGAGGGCACAAGAGTTGTCCCAATTGCACCCATTCGGCATACCTGGGAGGGTAAATCCGGAATATTGTGCTCACGTCTACAGGTTCCTATTCGTCTCGCGTGGGCAATTACAGTGCATAAAAGCCAGGGGCTCACTTTACCGAAGGCTGTAATAGATCTTGGCAGTAAAGAATTTGCAGCCGGTCTCTCATTTGTGGCGGTGTCTCGGGTCCGTTCTATTGAAGATCTTCTTTTTAAACCCTTCAATTTTGAGAGAATCCAGCGTATTGGAGACTGCAAAAGGATACGAGATAGGAAAGAAGAAGAAAAACGATTGGCTTCCTTGATACCTAGAAACTAAAAGCTTGTGATAAAGAAACATAAATAAAATAAAATAAAAATTCGGTTTATTTTTTTTTTCTTGTTTTTATTATTATTATTGTTTTTTGATTATCCATCTATCAATTTTACGCGGCGTGACAACGGAAATCCCCACGTGACATCCTTATCTTCAAATCATCACATTAACTCCTAAAAGTATAATGTCCTACGCTATGCTCCGGACAATAATAATTAAAAAAGAAATTTAATTAGTTTTAAAATAAAATAAATAGTTAAAAAAGAAATTTGGTTGCTTCTAAAATAAATTTTTTATAAATAAAAATTTATACTTTTTTGGTTGCTTTTAAAATAAATAAATTTTTATAAATAAAAAATTATCCATTTCTATTTGTTTTTATTTATAAAGTTACTGCATCAAGCTTAAAGTTATGATCAATTTTTTCCTTTGACAATCATTATTATTGTGTAATTGATTTTAAATAATACTTTATAAATTACAAATCGGAAATAATTATTGATGGTTGTCACATATAAAACTTTTTATTTTAATAAGTAAATGTCAAACACGGTACTAAGTAACCTTAAAGACAAGAATAAATTGCGTATTATATTAAAAAGACAGACTTATATCATCAAAATTAAGGGAACTATTGACGATTAAAGTTCGAACAGGTGAAATCTTTTGAAATAACAATTGTTCACTCAATTTTAATATAATGCGCAATTCATTCTTATCTTTAAGGTTACTTAGTATCGTTTTTGATATTTACTTATTAAAATAAAAAATTTGTATGTGACAACCCTTGACAATTATCTCTAATTTTTAGTTTTTTATTCACAGATATATGAGATATATGACGGATAAAAACAGATAAATAATGGATAAAAACAGATATATAACGGATAAAACAGATATATAACGGATAAGTACGGATAATAACGGATATCTAAGGATATCTAAGGATAATAACAGATATCCAAGGATATCCGCGGATATATCCGGATATTTAATTACAGATATCCATATCCGTGATAAAGCTTACGGATTATCTGTTCACAGATAAACGGATATCCGGATCCCACCACTAGGTTCTGGGAGAGTTAGTTTTTGTGGGGTTTGAGTTGGTTGAAGTGTTAAAGGGTTAGTTGTTGGTTGGATAGTTGTTAGTAGTTTTATTTTATATAGTATTTTTATATAGCTTTTGCCTTGTATCGATATCTGGGATGGGTTGAGCTGGGGTAAAAGGCCTGGTATGGGAACACTAGCTATGTTCAGATACTATTTTTGAGATAATTTTTGGGGACATAAAAGATTTAAGGTTTTTCTGATGTTATTTGAAATTAAACAAATATCGTGGATACAAGTTATATCAAATAACAGTTTTTGCTGTATTAGTTGGGTACAGTTCCTGGGTTAGGTTTTATGTGGGGTGTTTCATAAAAAGTTCTATCTAATGCCTTATTGATTGATTTAATCTTTAAGTATTGAATGGAGCCATGGACATCAGTTGCAGGAATTTAACAATTCAGGCAATGATGAACCAATCCGTGGGGTGTATCTTAATTGAATCTATTTCTAGATAGTAATAATAAGTGCAATTTGCATTTCTCTTTTTTTCATAAGTTAGTCTAGTTAAATAAATTAGTAATCTAATTTTTATAGTGTAGCGTTGTGTAAGAGTTTAAAATTTGTATAATAAAGTTTACTATTGCATGGCTCCGTTGGATTAAAAAAAAAAATTATTTTACTTTTATGGATTGCGGTGGCATGAAAAGAATAAAAAAATTTATTGTTATTTCTTTATTTTTTAATTATTTTTGTCAGGAAATGTTGACTTATTAAAAAAATAATTTTTAAATTTATTTTTATTTTTATGGCATGAAACGAATAAAAAAAATTTTTTATTTTTTTAATTATTTTTGTTGAATTGGGAGATATTGACTAATTAAAAAATATATGTGGATCTATCATTAAAAAAATGAAAAGGTAATTCCAATTAAATATTTATATTGGTGCAATAAATCTTTAATAGAAAAATTATAATGAGTAAATTAATGAAAATGGATAAACCAACTTCTAAAAATTTTCACATTAAAAAAATTCTCACCATGAGAATAATGAGAGTCATGAGAAAGATAAAAGTTAATTGCTAATTCGCCGATCATGTGCAGTCTAATGTAAAAAAATCTTATACATAATAATTTAAAAATAAATAACTTGTAGGTATTCTATATATATAATTTAAAGGGTGGGCAAGTATTTTTAAATTTTTAAATTCTGTTTCTGTGAAGTTATTTAATATTAAAAACTTAAAAAATACAAAATTTCTTAAAAGTCATATAATTTTTGACAATTGACAATATTTATAATTATTTTGTAAAATTCTGAACTTTATAATCTTATATTAGAATACATTAGTAAATGAATTTAATTTCAGAGTTTTTTTTAAAAAAAAGTACAATTAAATAAATAAAAAATTAATAGACTTAACTATGTGGCACATGCAGATTCCAACTTTTGTAAATTGACAGTATTTAAAATTATTTTGTGAAATTCTGAACTTTATAATCTTATATTAGAATATATTGGTAAATAAACTTAATCTCAAAGTTTTTTTTTAAAAAAAAGTATAATTTAATAAGTAAAAAATTGATAGACTTAGCTATGCGGCACGTGCAGATTCCAGTTTGACTGCACATGATCGGCGAATTAGCAATTAAATACTCGACTCATTTTATTTTATACTTTTTTATTAATTAATTTATTTTTTAACTAATATTCATTGAAAGAATAACATCAAAAGAAGAATATTTTCGTTGAAATCTCAACTTAATGTTTAATATGATTTTCTTANGTAAATTGACAGTATTTAAAATTATTTTGTGAAATTCTGAACTTTATAATCTTATATTAGAATACATTAGTAAATGAATTTAATTTCAGAGTTTTTTTTAAAAAAAAGTACAATTAAATAAATAAAAAATTAATAGACTTAACTATGTGGCACATGCAGATTCCAACTTTTGTAAATTGACAGTATTTAAAATTATTTTGTGAAATTCTGAACTTTATAATCTTATATTAGAATATATTGGTAAATAAACTTAATCTCAAAGTTTTTTTTTAAAAAAAAGTATAATTTAATAAGTAAAAAATTGATAGACTTAGCTATGCGGCACGTGCAGATTCCAGTTTGACTGCACATGATCGGCGAATTAGCAATTAAATACTCGACTCATTTTATTTTATACTTTTTTATTAATTAATTTATTTTTTAACTAATATTCATTGAAAGAATAACATCAAAAGAAGAATATTTTCGTTGAAATCTCAACTTAATGTTTAATATGATTTTCTTATTTTGTGAAATTTATCGTGATAATAATTGAAATTTACAATATTATCTGCTATATATTTTCATTTTTATAAAATAATATGTTTAGCACGAGTTTTGAAGATTTTAAATTAAGATAGTATCGAAGACATATATTTTAGTACAATTAATAATTATCGATGATATAAGCATAAAAATTAAAATATTTTATTGAAATTAAAAGCTAATTTATCTGAATAAGCATATTGTAACGAAGATAGAAGAAAACAACAAAAACAATAGAAGAAAACAACAAAAACAATAGTTATTATTTTTCGATGTGATGATTAATTATAATAATAATAATAAAATGGCGATTATGGATATTTTAATGATAATATGATAGTGGTGAATTTATGTGATAATGAATGTATTAATGATGATAATAATAATACTTGGTATTGTATTATGGATCAAGTATCTTGAAGGTTGGTTCATTTACTTTAAAGAGCGATATTTAAATATTTTTTTTTGCGTCGGTAATTTTGAATCCAAATATCTCAGTTGTTCATTAACTAAAGAAAGTATTTGGATTATTTTGTTATGGAAATTTCTTTTAAACCTCTCTTAACTAGTATTTGTACAACTTAAAAAAATATGCATGCATCTCTGTAATCATTATTGTTGTACAAAATGTAAAATGGAATTTATTTAATCCGATAATGTAATATATTGTTTTTTTTAGATTTTGAAGAAATTGAAGAGAAGGAATGAGAGAAGATAAAGAAACTAAAGAATCTGGAGAAATGAAAGAAACAAGAAAAACGGAAGAAATGAAAGAAATGGTAGAAACAGAAGAATTGGAAGAATCGGAAGAATCGGAAGTGTAAGCATATTGTTACATTAAATGTTATTTTTAAAATTATAATTTATTGCTAATAAATTACATATGTTAATATTTCTAATCAATATAAATTATATTATAGCGAGTGAGTATTTAATTTTATAATTATTAAAATCAATGTTTTAATATTATTTAACAATTCAATTCTCTAATCAATAATAAACTAATCAATATAAATTATATTACAGTCTGTGAGTATTTAATTTTATAATTATCAAAATCAATGTTTTAATATTATATAACAATTCAATTCTCTAATCAATAATAATCTAATCATTATAAATTATATTACAGTCTGTGAGTATTTAATTTTACTATTATTTAATATTATATAACAATTCTCTAATCAATAATAAACTAATCAATATAAATTATATTACAGTTCGTGAGTATTTAATTTTATAATTATTGAAATCAATATTTTAATATTATACAACAATTCTCTAATCAATAATAAACTAATCAATATAAATTATATTACAGCTAGTGAGTATTTAATTTTATAATTATTGAAATCAAAGTTTTAATATTATATAACAATTCAATTCTCTAATTAATAATAAACTAATTAATATAAATTATATTACAGTTTGTGAGTATTTAATTTTATAACTATCGAAATCAATATTTTAATATTCTATAACAATTCAATTCTCTAATTAATAATAAACTAATCAATATAAATTATATTACAGTTTGTGAGTATTTAATTTTATAATTATCGAAATCAATGTTTTAATATTATATAACAGTTCAATTCTTTAATCAATAATAAACTAATCAATATCGATATAAATTATATTACAGTTCGTGAGTATTTAATTTTATAATTATCGAAATCAATTTTTTAATATTATATAACAATTTAATTCTCTAATCAATAATAAACTAATTAATATAAATTATATTACAGCGAGTGAGTATTTAATTTTATAACTATCGAAATCAATATTTTAATATTATATAACAATTCAATTCTCTAATAAATAATATAAATTATATTACAGCGAGTGAGTATTTAATTTTATAATTATTTAAATCAATGTTTTATATAACAATTCAATTCTCTAAACAATAATAAACTGATCAATATAAATTATATTACAGTTTGTGAGTATTTAATTTTATAATTATCGAAATCAATGTTTTAATATTATATAACAATTCTCTAATCAATAATAATCTAATCATTATAAATTATATTACAGCAAGTGAGTATTTAATTTTATAATTATTGAAATCAATGTTTAATATTATATAACGATTCAATTCTCTATCAATAATAAACTAATCAATATAAATTATATTACAGCGAGTGAGTATTTAATTTTATAACTATCGAAATCAATGTTTTAATATTATATAACAATTCAATTCTCTAATCAATAATATAAATTATATTACAGCGCGTGAGTATTTAATTTTATAATTATCTAAATCAATGTTTAATATTATATAAAACAATTCAATTCTCTAATTAATAATAAACTAATTAATATAAATTATATTACAGTTTGTGAGTATTTAATTTTATAATCATTGAAATCAAAGTTTTAATATTATATAACAATTCAATTCTCAATCAATAATAAACTAATCAATATAAATTATATTACAGCAAGTGAGTATTTAATTTTATATAATTATCGAAATCAATGTTTTAATATTATATAACAATTAAATTCTCTAATCAATAATAAACTAATCGATATAAATTATTACAGTCCGTGAGTATTTAATTTTATAATTATTAAAATCAATGTTTTAATATTATATAACAATTCAATTCTCTAATCAATAATAAACTAATTAATATAAATTATATTATAGCGAGTGAGTATTTAATTTTATAATTATTGAAATCTTGTTTTAATATTATATAACAATTCTCTAATCAATAATAAACTAATCAATACAAATTATATTACAGAGAGTGAGTATTTAATTTTACAATTATTTAAATCAATGTTTAATATTCTATAACAATTCTCTAATCAATAATAAACTAATCAATATAAATTATATTACAGCGAGTATTTAATTTTATAATTATTGAAATCAATTTTTAATAATAAAGCGAGACCGCGCCGGTCACTTTAAAAAAAAAAAAAAAAAAGAAATCAATTTTTAATATTATATAACGATTCAATTCTACAGCGAGTGAGTATTTAATTCTATAATTATTGAAATCAATTTTTTAATATTATATAACAATTCAATTCTCTGATCAATAATAAACTAATCAATATTAATTATATTACAGTCCGTGAGTATTTAATTTTATAATTATTAAAATCAATGTTTTAAATCAAATGAATAAAGGCGAGATCTCACTTTTCACGCTTAGAAATCAATGTTTTAATATTATATAACAATTCAATTCTCTAATCAATAATAAACTAATTAATATAAATTATATTACAGTCGGTGAGTATTTAATTTTATAATTATTGAAATCAATTTTTAATAATAAAGCGAGACCGCGCCGGTCACTTTAAAAAAAAAAAAAAAAAAGAAATCAATTTTTAATATTATATAACGATTCAATTCTACAGCGAGTGAGTATTTAATTTTATAATTATTGAAATCAATTTTTTAATATTATATAACAATTCAATTCTCTGATCAATAATAAACTAATCAATATTAATTATATTACAGTCCGTGAGTATTTAATTTTATAATTATTGAAATCAATGTTTTAAATCAAATGAATAAAGGCGAGATCTCACTTTTCACGCTTAGAAATCAATGTTTTAATATTATATAACAATTCAATTTTCTAATCAATAATAAACTAATTAATATAAATTATATTACAGTCGGTGAGTATTTAATTTTATGATTATTGAAATCAATGTTTTAATATTATATAACAATTCAATTCTCTAATCAATAATAAACTAATCAATATAAATTATATTACAGTCTGTGAGTATTTAATTTTATAATTATTTAAATCAATGTTTAATATTATATAACAATTCTCTAATCAATAATATTATAGTTTGTAAGTATTTAATTTTATAATTATTTAAATCAATGTTTAATTTTATATAACAATTCTCTAATCAATAATAAAATAATCAATATAAATTATATTACAGCGCGTGAGTATTTAATTTATAATTATTGAAATCAATGTTTTAATATTATATAACAATTCAATTCTCTAATCAATAATAAATTAATCAATACAAATTATATTACAGAGAGTGAGTATTTAATTTTATAATTATTGAAATCAATGTTTTAATATTATATAACAATTCAATTCTCTAATCAATAATAAACTAATCAATATAAATTATATTACAGTTTGTGAGTATTTAATTTTATAATTATTGAAATCAATGTTTTAATATTATATAACAATTCAATTCTCTAATCAATAATAAACTAATCAATATAAATTATATTACAGTTTGTGAGTATTTAATTTTATAATTATCGAAATCAATATTTTAATATCATATAACAATTCAATTCTCTAATCAATAATAAACTAATCAATATAAATTATATTACAGTCGGTGAGTATTTAATTTTATAATTATTGAAATCAATTTTTTAATATTATATAACAATTCAATTCTCTAATCAATAATAAACTAATTAATATAAATTATATTACAGTCTGTGAGTATTTAATTTTATAATTATTGAAATCAATGTATTAATATTATATAACAATTCAATTCTCTAATCAATAATAAACTAATCAATATAAATTATATTACAGCGCGTGAGTATTTAATTTTATAATTATTTAAATCAATGTTTTAATATTATATAACAATTCAATTCTCTAATCAATAAATCAATAATAAACTAACCAATATAAATTGTATTACAGTCGGTGAGTATTTAATTTTATAATTATTGAAATTAATATTTTAATATTATATAACAATTCTCTAATCAATAATAATCTAATCATTATAAATTATATTACAGCGAGTGAGTATTTAATTTTAAATTTATTTAAATCAATGTTTAATATTATATAACAATTCTCTATCAATAATAAACTAATCAATATAAATTATATTACAGCGCGTGAGTATTTAATTTTATAATTATTTAAATCAATGTTTAATATTACATAACAATTCTCTATCAATAATAAACTAATCAATATAAATGATATTACAGTTAGTGAGTATTTAATTTTACAATTATTGAAATCAATGTTTAATATTATATAACAATTCTCTATCAATAATAAACTAATCAATATAAATGATATTACAGTTAGTGAGTATTTAATTTTACAATTATTGAAATCAATGTTTAATATTATATAACAATTCTCTATCAATAATAAACTAATCAATATAAATTATATTACAGCGCGTGAGTATTTAATTTTATAATTATTTAAATCAATGTTTAATATTATATAACAATTCTCTATCAATAATAAACTAATCAATATAAATTATATTACAGTTAGTGAGTATTTAATTTTACAATTATTGAAATCAATGTTTTAATATTATATAACAATTCTCTAATCAATAATAATCTAATCAATACAAATTATCTTACAGCAAGTGAGTATTTAATTTTATAATTATTTAAATCAATGTTTTAATATTATATAACAATTTGATTCTCTAATAATAATAAACTAATCAATATAAATATAAATTATATTACAGTTAGTGAGTATTTAATTTTATAATTATTGAAATCAATGTTTTAATATTATCAATAATATTTTTAGCAAGTGTAGTAAATGTCATCGAGATAATACTGGATCATTATGGTGTCATCCGTGCAATGCCAAACAATTTAAAAATGAATTTGATAAATGGGCAAGTGGAGATAGAGAAATTGATAAATTTATTCGGCAAATACAACTTAATACAAAGAAACATCAAGAAATTATTGAATGGATTCCTTTTGACAAACTTGAGAATGTAGAATACCTTGCTAAAGGGGGTTTTGGCACAGTATATAAAGCATATTGGCTTGATGGATTTATTAGATCTCATAATAATAAAAAATGGTATAAATTTGGTAAAAAACAAGCTGTTTGGTATAGGAATGGTAAGCAAGGTGTTTGCTTGAAAAGTCTTGATAATCCCACAAATAAAAATGATTTTTTACAAGAGGTAAATATTTCATGTTATTTAATTTCATTATTTTAAATATATAATAACATTATTTTATATTAATAAATATTTTAGATTAAAAATCAACTTAAGTTTCGAGGTAAAAGTTCAATTTCAATATATGGAATCACTAAAAATACGACAGAAAATGAATATATGATGGTTATGAATTATGCAGAATATGGTAGTCTTCGAAAAGTGTTGAATAGTGAATTTAAAAAATTAACTTGGCAGAAAAAATCTGTTATGTTATTAACTATTACAAATGGACTTAAAAATATCCATGAAATGAACTTAATGCATAAAGATTTTCATTCCGGTAATATAGTCAATAAAAGTATAGAAGCATGTTTTATTACTGATTTTGGATTGTGCAAACCAGTTTCAGAAAATGATCCAGAAAATATTTATGGTGTAATTCCATACATGGCACCTGAAACATTGAGTAGAGGAGAGTATACTAAAGCATCTGACGTTTATTCTTTTGGAATGGTTATGCTAGAAGTTCTAACTAGTTATCCACCATATTACAATATTCCACATGATGAAAATCTTGTAATGAAAATTTGTGAAGGGCATAAACCTGAAATTAAATGTGAAATTCCTCAAACGCTCAAAGGAATGATGGAAAAATGCTGGAATTTTGAACCTCTCAATCGTCCAACTGCTGAAGAATTGAAATTTCAATTTGATGGAATAAAAAAACAAGTAACTAAACAAGTAAAAAAACAAATTAGAACAGCAAATAAATCAAACAAGAATTTTATTCAATATGATCCAAATGAAATGCATCCTGAAGCAATATATATAAGTAGACTCATATCTAAATCTACAATTCCTAAATATGATACATTTAGTATGTATAAATAAATTTTTTTTTTTTTTTTTTAAAAAAAATAATATATTAATTATTTATTTAGATTCAAAACAGAAATTTTTTTCAATTCCTGATAATATAAATGGTAAATTTATTTCTTTATTTATTTTCTGATATAATTGGTTTATTAAATATATTTAAATTTGTTTAGTTGAAGATGAAGAAAATGAAACTAAAGAAATGGAATGCAAATTTAATTCACTGGAAATTGATTGAATAATTGATTTAGAATTAAATATATCCTTCAGTTTCAAATATATTATATTTATTTGAATTAATTATTCATTTTATTATATTTTATATTTTTATTATTTTATTTGATCACTGGGATTATAGAGTATAACTTTATTTAAATTANGAACCTCTCAATCGTCCAACTGCTGAAGAATTGAAATTTCAATTTGATGGAATAAAAAAACAAGTAACTAAACAAGTAAAAAAACAAATTAGAACAGCAAATAAATCAAACAAGAATTTTATTCAATATGATCCAAATGAAATGCATCCTGAAGCAATATATATAAGTAGACTCATATCTAAATCTACAATTCCTAAATATGATACATTTAGTATGTATAAATAAATTTTTTTTTTTTTTTTTTAAAAAAAATAATATATTAATTATTTATTTAGATTCAAAACAGAAATTTTTTTCAATTCCTGATAATATAAATGGTAAATTTATTTCTTTATTTATTTTCTGATATAATTGGTTTATTAAATATATTTAAATTTGTTTAGTTGAAGATGAAGAAAATGAAACTAAAGAAATGGAATGCAAATTTAATTCACTGGAAATTGATTGAATAATTGATTTAGAATTAAATATATCCTTCAGTTTCAAATATATTATATTTATTTGAATTAATTATTCATTTTATTATATTTTATATTTTTATTATTTTATTTGATCACTGGGATTATAGAGTATAACTTTATTTAAATTAAAGCAGACCAGTATGTAATCATTAAAATAAAGCATTATTGTCTTGATATTTCAAAAAATCTAAGTATTTGGAATTATTTACAATTGTGTTTATCTTTATAAACAGTAAAAAACCATGAGTTAACTTTTCTTTTTAACTTTTATAATTGGTTAATAAATGAACAAAACAGTTAATTGAAATCAAATTGAATATTATTTATATCTTTACTATGTATAAATAATATATTATTTCTATTGATAAAAATTAAAATTTAATAAATACACAAGTATTTTTTAGAACAAAAAATAATGAATTTTGATAATAAAAAATTAAATCACATCATGTATTTATTATTACCATTTTTTTTAATCCTCAATCATGTGAGTATATTTTAGTTTGATTGGAGAATTAAAAATTACATAAAACATGATGTGTCTAGTCTAGAACCAAAAAAATATTTTTTAAAATTGAATCATAAATATCTGTCAAATATTTAAAAAAAATATTGTTTTCAGATTCCAGAAGTTAAAGGGAAGTGATTTTCCAATTTCAAGCAGACTTACATGTGATTTTTGACCAATAAAATTTATAAACATAATCATAAGAATGGTATAATATAGTAATATTTATAGTAAAAAAATAAAATCATATTAACATTATCAGGAAATTCCAATAGGCAAAAATTTGCACAAATTTTTACTTTGAAAATTTCCACAAATTTCTGCAATATTTCACAATATTTCACAATATTTTTGCAATATTCGCAAAAATTTCCATAACATTTTCACAAAAATTTCCGTAACGTTTTCATTAAATTTATAAAATTTGCATTTATATACAGGCAAATTTACATTTTATAATTTATTAATAATTATTATTTTATTGTGGTATTTCAAATATTATTATTATTTTATTTATATTAATTTTAATATTTACAAAAATTTTCAAAATATATATTATTTTTTTTAAAATTCAAATGGAGTCATGCCTCTATAAACTTTTATATATCAGGAAATTTTTTATAACAAAGGTTATTGTAATAATTTCATTTTCAAAGGTTATTGAAAGTTATTGGACCAATAACCTTCGCAAATATTATATTTATTATGATAAAATGAAGGTTAATGAAGGTTATCAATATCAATAACCTTCACAGTATTACATTTTATTAATAAAAATGAAGGTTTTTGGTACCAATAACCTTTGTAAATATTATGTTTATGTTCACTGGTCAAATGAACAAAAATCAGAATCCTATTAATGGCACAAATATGCATAAATCAGACATTCTATTTGTGAAAATTCATAAATTGGAAATTCCTATTCATAAATCAGAAAAATTGACTGCCTATACTTAATAAATCTTAGCAAATTTAGCCATTAATTGGAGTTCTATTCATGATAAAATCGTCCTATTTTTTTTCATTTGACCAGTGGTTGGAGGTATTTGAAGGTTATCGGAGTGAAATACTTCAAAGGCTTACGTTTAAAAAAATTTACTAATGCATTGATAATTGTTGTATTACCAAAATTACATTAATATCAGACATTTATAAGAACTGGCTATAAATCCAATAACCATAAGTTAAAACATTTAACTGCCTGACTCTAAGCAACTAATGGTCATGTCTCCATCCATTTCTTTTTGACCAATCTGAGCAAAAAGTTGATGGAAAGAAATATACACTGGTCGAATGAACAAAAATTGGAATCCTATTGATGGTGCAAATATGCATAAATCGGACATCCTATTTGTGAAAATTCATAAATCGGAAATTCCTATTTATAAATCAGAAAAAATCGACCACCTATATTTAATAAATTTTAGCAAATTTAGCCATTAATCGGAATTCTATTCATGATAAAACTGTCCTATTTTTTTTTACTTGACCAGTGATAATGCATTTCAGGGATTGTATGCCAACTCATAGTGCTCCTAAGGGTTGGGTCTGATCCGTGGACCTGACCCGAACCCAGGGTCAGGAACAGGTTAGGGCCACACAATTAAAGCTGGTGTCCTTAATTATTTTTACAAGTCCTTAATATTACAGATTTTTTAAATGAATTACGATACAAATCTGTAATTCTGTAACTAATTACAGACTTTTGTGTAACAATAAAGTATATATTTGGAATATCCATATTTCTGGTTTCAAAATGATACTTTTTTCATTCAAATCGGATAATTTTTGACCAAAATATTTTAAAATAAAGTTTACTAATTAAAAATTAATTTTAAAAATAATTACTAATAGTTACATATAAAACTTTTAATTTTAATAATTAAATATTAAAAGTATTAATAATTAAACTTAATTGCTAATTCGCGAATAAATGAGAATGGAAAATGGGGATAAGTTAATTATAAAATTATCTATAATATTCAAATCTGAATTTCCCGTAAATTATTATATAAATTTTGATATATAAGTTTTCAAATATATATAAATAATTTTATTTAAAATAATTTAATAATTTTTTTTTAATAAAAAGATAGAAAAAATAGTATATATATTATATTTTAAATTTTATTTATAATTATATTCTAATAAATTATACTTACTTAGTTGGAAACGTAGATTTAGAATTTTAAAAATTTTACAATAAATTTATATATAAATAAATAAATTGAATTCTCATTTATTCGTGAATTGTCAATTAAAGTTAAAAATAATTTCTATTTTATGTAGAAGTTTCAAATTCTTTACATTAAAATTAAAATAACTATAGATATTTAAACTTAAATGTTTAAAAATTTAATAATAAAATTTTAAAATTAAATAATTACGAGTGCCATTTTTACTTATGGAATAATTACAGACTTACGGAACAATTATGGACTTACAGGTAATTACGAATTNTTTAAAAATAATTACTAATAGTTACATATAAAACTTTTAATTTTAATAATTAAATATTAAAAGTATTAATAATTAAACTTAATTGCTAATTCGCGAATAAATGAGAATGGAAAATGGGGATAAGTTAATTATAAAATTATCTATAATATTCAAATCTGAATTTCCCGTAAATTATTATATAAATTTTGATATATAAGTTTTCAAATATATATAAATAATTTTATTTAAAATAATTTAATAATTTTTTTTTAATAAAAAGATAGAAAAAATAGTATATATATTATATTTTAAATTTTATTTATAATTATATTCTAATAAATTATACTTACTTAGTTGGAAACGTAGATTTAGAATTTTAAAAATTTTACAATAAATTTATATATAAATAAATAAATTGAATTCTCATTTATTCGTGAATTGTCAATTAAAGTTAAAAATAATTTCTATTTTATGTAGAAGTTTCAAATTCTTTACATTAAAATTAAAATAACTATAGATATTTAAACTTAAATGTTTAAAAATTTAATAATAAAATTTTAAAATTAAATAATTACGAGTGCCATTTTTACTTATGGAATAATTACAGACTTACGGAACAATTATGGACTTACAGGTAATTACGAATTACAGAATTACAGATTTTTTTTCATTGAAATTCTTAATAATTATAATACAGGCAATAATATCATAACTCTTAATTCATAATTACAGGTGCCACCTTTAGCTGACACTCTTTTAAAGCCATGACTTTTTCTTGAAATTCAATATTTCCTTGATCTTGATTATCTTCATTTTGATTATCTTCAATATCAGATTCAATTGTAATAGTTTTTTTAAGTTTTTTCTTACTGGAACTTGCATTTTCATTTTGCTTACATTTAGAAAAAATTGTTTTTACTTTTTTTGATCAGTTTATTAGCTAGTAAATAAATTAAATATAGAATTAATAAAATAAAACATTAGTTTATTTTATTATATAATTTCAAACTTATTTAATAAAAATAATTTACCTTGATGTTTATTTGATAAAACTTTTCGAGCTATAGAACCTTTGTCTCTTCCACGAAAAGGTATATTGTATTTGTTGTTATTATTAATGGCAATTAATCTTTCTTTGTCTAATTTATATCCCCTAATAAATTAATCATATTTAATTCAATTTGTAATAATTTTAAATTTTACTTAAAAAACATGACATCTTTTGTATAATTTTTATTGATTTATTCTACAATTAAGTAAAATTTTAATGAACGGACACCACACATTTCAAATGTTAATTATATATTAACAAAGATAAGATGTGGAGTACCAAATTTTTTTTATTCTGTACACATTTGTACAGTACTCTTTTGTATGTTTTTTTAGGTACACTGTACTCAACATCGATTTTTAGGGTGTATACCACTCAATGTGATTGACCAGACTCACACCTTTTCATCTTACCTATCTATTATTATCTACATTAATTAATGGTTGTACAAATGCCATTGGTTCTTCCTTTTGTTGTTCAAGTAGAAGTTTCAACAAATAAGATGCATCCGATCCAGCAATTTGTTTTTCATGTTTAATTTTTTGAATAGCGTTTGATAAATCCTGAGTAAGAAAAAGTTGATCAGGATTATACATGTTTCCAAAATTGATTTTGGATTTTTGAGATATTTCGTCTTTTTAAAATTTATGCAGAATCTATTCTATATATGGAAGTAAAAAAAGTATCCAGTTATATATATCTTTAATCAAGGAATTTATCTGGGAAGTGTTTATTTATTTTTTTAAAAAAAAGAAACTTCTAACTTGCATACTAATAATACTATAAGTGTTCAAAAAATACTTAGAATGCTTTCAATAATGGATATGATTATTGGTGTAACCCGTGCAACTCAACGCATGGAAATGAAATGACATAAATTTATTCAAGATTCTCACTTCACTAATGCCTTACGATGGATTTCAAGGAATTAAACAAAAGACCGTTTATTATGTTAAATGAATCGATGTATTTTGAATTTTAGAAATTAACAAAGTCAACGAGAAGTGGTATTAAAAAATTTGAAGGTATTGGAGGATTTCTTAAATGAGGTAAAGCAATATTTTAATTAATACATATAATATATTAATTATTATTTAAAAAATAGATTATTTAGATGGCAATTCAATTGGAAATAGAAGGTTATGCTATCACAACTGGCTTTTACATTTGATCCAGAAACTCGCAAATATATATCTTATCTAAATGACGAAAATCTTAGAATTATTTAAATAACTAGGAAACAGGAACTGTTGTGAGTCCGGAGCAATGATAATTTTATATTAAAAAATCATAAATCAATTTTTATCATATGACGATAATCACATGAAATCGGTTTTTTAGCCAATAGAATCGATTTAAAAGTGAACTTAGTGACAAGAAAATGTGACTAATCACGTGGGATCAATTTTCACTAATCCTAGAAGATAATGTCCTCCGCTATGCTCCGGACAATAATTTTAATAATATTATTGTGCCGTGTGCTCCTCGTTACACACGAATGTGATCTGTGTAATAAAGAAAAACAAAATTAATTTACATATTTAGTATAGTAAAGCCAATCATAATAAACTTGTATTTCAAATTTAAACATTTTTTGATGCCTCCTTCCTTTATAAAATGAATAAAAGTCAATGATATAATAATAAATGTTCATAGATATTTTTCCGAGACTTTCCATAGATAACAAAAATGTACATTACACAAGCGTTCTTGACATTTCTGAGTTGAGTACAGTGGAACCAGCATAACAATGGTACATTTTCAGCACACGAAATTCTCAGATGCAACCAGATGAAGACATTACTGTATTTTTATATACAAAAATAATAGTTGATTGGTGGCGAAAGGTGCTCAAAAAAAAAAGAGCAAAAGATTCTAAAGAATCTGATTGGACCGTAAATTTGAAATTAATGGTATTAGTGAAATGATAATTATAATAGATAATAAATAGTTTGGAGATTTTATAAAAAAATAAAAAAATAATTTTTTTTTTTTTTCGTTTTGGAATTTTTTTTGGCAAAAGGGTTCATGCATCAAGCTTAAAAGTTATGATCATTCAGCCAAGTTTTTTTTTAACGCCAACAGTATTATATAATATTAACTAATTACCTAACGATTTTATTTATTTATAAGCAGTACATTTTTATTTTTATTTTTTTTTTCTATCTAAAAATTCAAGTTTTAGAACAATTTTGTTAATTTTTATTATTTATTATAATTTGTTCATTCATTTACATGATACATATGATATAATAAAAAACAAAACTTGAATGATGTGATAAATTATATTTTTAATAAATTAAATTTTTATTTTTATGTTATTGAAAATATAATAATTGAATAATAAGTAAATATTTTTTGAAAATTATTAAATAAAAAATAATAACTTTTCATTTATTATTTTTTGAAAGTATGCAAAAACTTTTATCATGACAATTTTTTTATAAAAAATTAGTATATAATTACATTATTTATTTCAATTAAATTGAATAATAACATTGAAGCAATATATTTTTTTAAGTAAAATTTTCTGTTAAATAATAATAATGTAATTTGGAATTTTGTTGATAAATTAATTTTTTTACAATTTAAAATTCGCATGAATAACAAGTATTATTTAATCAGCGTATTACATATTTTCTTGGTATGGTTAAATTTCATATAATGATTAATATTTTTATTTTATTTGATTTATAAGTCGTACATTTTTTTTCTGCCCACGGTATCTTATTAATCTTAAAAAAAATTTTATCGAAAATTGTTAGCGATCCAATTTTTATACACCGCATTTATTTATTAATCGCGTGAAAAAAAATGAAAATTTTATTTATTTATTTCATAAATGAATGATTAGTTAATTAAATTAAAAAAAAATGTATTAAAAATTATTAGCGATCCAATTTCTATATGCCGCATTTATTCATTAATCGCGCGAAAAAATAAACGTTTTATTTATTTATTGCAAAATAAATTATTAGCTAATTAAATTAATTTAAATTAAATTTATTATTGTCTAAAAAAAATTTATTGAAAATTGTTAGCGAAAATATAAATGATTTGTGGGGGTGTTATACAATCACGTGGGTCAAAATAATGGTTTTATTTCTTGATTTTAACATGAAAATCCCTAAAGTAAAAAAAATCTTAAATTAAACATAAATTCTGATCAAATTTATTGGTTTTTTTTTTAAAAAAAAAACAAAATTCTGCCTTAAATACTATAAACAAAAAAAATGTCATCTCGTAAAACATGTCCAGAATGCAATCAAAATTCCTATGAATATAAATGGTGCAAACCATGTAACTTGAAACATTTCCAAAATGATTTTAATAGTTGGACAAGTGGAAATGACAAAATAGATAATTAATTCAAGATGCTCAACTAAATGCTAATCATTATAACAAAGTAATTGAATGGATACCTTATGATAGATTTAAAGATGTTAAACAAATAGGTAAAGGTGGATTTGGAACAATACATTATGCTAGGTGGATTGATGGACAAATTTGTGAATGGGATATTAAAAATAAACAATGGAAAAGTAAAGATGAAGAAGTGGCATTAAAAAGTTTGATAATTTTGTGAATTTAGACGATGTCTTAAATGAGGTAAATATTTTAATTAATATTTAAATTTGATTTTTAAATTATTGTATAATGTTTTAACTATTAATTATATTATTAGATGGAAATTCACTTAAAAATATACAATGAATATTTTTATACTTCAATTGAATTTTATGGAATTACACAAGATCCGGAAACACACTCATATACGATGGTTTTAGATTATGCAAAAGATGAAAATCTTCGAGAATATTTAAAAATTAATTTTAATAATATTGATTGGGGACAAAAATTATATAATCTACATGATTTATCTTGCAAGTTGAGAAATATTCATGAATTAGATATAGTTCACCAAGACTTCCATCCCGGAAATATTTTATCATCCAGTTTTAAATCTGATGATATAATGATTTCAGATTTTGGATTAATAGGGGCAAATCCAAATAATCCCGAAAAAAAGAATATATTTGGCGTATTACCACATCAGGAAATTATTTTATTCATAGTATTCATGTAAACCGCATGTAAACCACGTATAATATGCATATATATCGCGTGTAATATATTATATGTGGTTTACATGCAGTTTACATGCGGTTTACATGAATACTATGAATAAAATAATTTCCTGATGCCATATATTGCTCCAGAGGTATTAAGTGGTGATGAAGAATATATAAAAGCTGCGGATGTATATTCATTTGGAATTATTGTTTACGAAATAGTTACGGACTTTCCTCCATATCCTGATATACCACATGATAATGATTTAGTTTTGAAAATATGCAATGGATTACGACCAAAAATTCCATTTCATACTCCAAAATTAATTACAAGAACAATTATGAGGTGTTGGAATGCTCGAGTTACACATAGACCTACTTTTGAAGAATTAGCTATTGAGTTGAAGGAATACCGGAGTGACTATTGTATAAAGATTCAGGGACTAGAATTCAAATTGAAAATTCTGAAAAATCATCCAAAAACCTAAGATTAATAAATTCAACAACTACAACTCCTCTTAATTATCAAACACACTCACAAGCGATTTATACCAGTCGACTTCTTAATTTTTCAAAACTTCCAAAACCCGGGAACGAAGTAAATTTCGAAAGGGAACTTGAAGAATTAACTAAATCTACTCCTGCTTTAAGTATTGGTAAGTGTCAATTATATTATTTGTGTTATTTTCAATTATATTATTTGTGTTTTTTTTAAAAAAATTAAAAAAAAAAAAAAACATTAATTTATTTTTATATTTTATTTAGTTACATACATGTACCCGATTTTTAAATATTTTTAAATATTATTTTTATGATTAATTATATTTCATTTCTATGTTATTTAGTTTTAATTATATTAATTTATTTCTATGTTATTTTGTAGATTCTGGACTAGTTGATTTGGATATGCCTAATTTTTAAATTTTATTTAACATTCGATATTTAGTATTTTACTTATTAAATTATAAAGCACCATTTATTAGTTTATTTTTGATATTATAAAATCTTAACACTAGCTTATAATAATAAAAATTGTTATTGTAATATTTTCGGACATATATACTAAGTCTAATTTAATTTTTTTATTAATATATAAGAAATTATTTTATTTTATTATTTCTGAAGAGCAAATGTTTTTACACTGGACAATAATTTGTATTATCATGGGTTAAGTAAGTTTATCACGGAAAACAAAATAAAAATTTCCCAAAAGAGAAACATCACCACCATATATAGTTCGAGCTGCTGATTTGCAATCATTGTTGAAATAATTACCATATTAATATGATGAGTTAGCTCTAACCAAAAATTCTACAAATGATTATGTAATGTTAGGAGAAAATCAAGAACAAAGTGACATATTATATATATATTTATTTTTATAATTATTAAATGATAATAGAAATGACCTAATGTGTAAATGAAAGACTTTCTTCAAAAGAAAGAAGTTCGTCGTAAGCATCTAATTTACGAGATAAATTGTTTGACGACGCAAAAGTAATAATTCTATAAAAAAAAACTGTCGTTAATTAAAAATTAGCCATATTAAATAGACTCACTAAGATTACAACTTAATGAAACTCAAAATCAAGGTAAAGTTTAAATTAATTTTAAATAATTAGCGAAATATATTAAATTTAATAAATTAACAAACTAATTAATTTAATTAAATAAATTTAGATAAGAATATGATTGAAGGTTTGAAATAACTTTATTTTGATCAATAAATATTATTGTTATAGCTGAGAAAAAATCAGGTAACAATTAAATTATTTTATATAATTTTAAATTTATTTATTATTAAATTTTCAAACACAAAATGAATATTTCGAATATATTTTTTCTACATTCTGATCGTTAGATCATGAGAAAGATGAATAATAAATAATTTCTAATGTAATATGAATTATTTTCTATTTTTCTTTATTTATTTTTTATTTATTTATTTATTTTTTCTTCTTTTTTTTTTATTTTTTTTAATTAAATCAATAATTATTAATGCAGATAAAAATTTGTAGTTCTAAATACAACGGTAAACTAGAAATAAAATTCCACTAATTTTAATTTAATAGAAAAACAGGAATTCAGGATCAAATTATGAGAGCAACGAAGCGACGAAGCAACGAAACAACTAGGCGACGAAGCAACGAAGCAACGAGGCGACGAAGCGACGAGGCGACGAAGCAACAAAGTACTTTAGCAACAAGAGTTATGTGACTTTTCCCTTAGCCAACAATTCATCAATTATTCCATGCGCTTCATATCATGAAATAGAATTCTTGTTTCTTTTTTATATTTATAATTGATATTGCTATTCCAAGATAATTATTAATTGGAATAAGATGTTAAAGATTAGATCTTAAATTTAAAAAGTTGACTAAATTATTTATTTTTATAATTAACTTTAATGCTAAATTCTTTTTAAATTTTATTAATAAATTTAAACTATAAAAATTTTAAAATCATATAAAGCATCTCTAAGCATAAATTCTATTTACCGTTGATTTTCATATTTTCATATTGAATTTAACAAAAAAATAAGTAATACACGACAAAACTAAATATATGTATTCTTCGATTTGGCGTTATATTTCCTCTATATCAAATTGAACCCCATATTCTTCAATAACTTTAAAATGTTCATCACTTAATGTAAATAGTCGCGGTCCTATTATAGTAATATTTTTATTTCCTCCTTCACCTTTACAACACCACCCTTCAAAAAATTTTCTTAAACTACTAGCACTAAACATCCATGGATTTTCATAACCCGTTATAATTTCAATCGTTTCAAGTGATTCCGGTACATTCTCAGACATTTGACATAATAATCCATCTGCATCAAATATTTCTTTTCCACAACCAAATAAAAATCTTCTTAATTCATAAAAATTATTATTAAATATTGCTATTACTTGTTCAGGACTTAAATTCAGTAAAGTTAATTCGGTAATCTTTGTACAATAATTTAATATTGCTGAAAATATATCGAATGTAATTATGGGATATAAATCTAGATAAATATTTCTTAAATTTGTATTTGCCGTTTCGAAAATTTTTATAATAAATTCTTGAGGATACTTTTGAGCTGTATCTTCCGAATGAAAATAATGAAAACTACTCAATTGAGTAAATGATGATGCCAAGAATAAACAATCTGACTTATGTAATCCATAACAATCTACGATATAAAGCTCTTGAAGTGAAATAAATTGACCAATTGATGATGAATTCCCCATGACACGATTAAAATTTACTGAATATAAACGAAGAATCTTTAATGTTTCTTTTTGACTGATGATAGCCCAAAATAATGAATTACAATCTAGATACTTATTAGCATTAATTGATAGATTTTCCAATCGTTTTTGAACGCCAATAAGTTTTGTTAATAATATAACATGGGAATTTGATACCAAGGATAAATCCATAATTAAAATATTATCACAAATTGATATTAATGATTCATATAATGGACAAATATCATCATTTTCCATTGTCGAAGTAAAACTTTCTAATTTCTTAAATACTTCCGGAGCACCAGGTAACTTGGGAATTGAACCAATTAAATCACTATAATTACATAAATTTTTATAGGAAATTTCACAAAAATTATTACTTATGGTTCCCACCATTTTAAATGAATCCAAAAATGTACACCGATTCATTATTAATTTACATATCTCCCGAAATAATATTCTTGATTCATTATTATTATTTTTCTTAATCTTATTTTGATCTGAACCAACAATTTGTTGTGGATTAATTTTTGATGAATATATGGAAATAAAATTAACCAAATTAACTATTATTAATTTATGAGTGAATGATGGATAATCAAAAGTGGCTTGAGGTGGTGATGATGATAAATCAAACCCATTTTGAATAAGTAAAGTTCTAGCTTGAGAATCCATACATGATATATAAGTTCGAATACATAAGGCTTTATTCCTCAACTTCTCAACCCGAAGGTATTCTTGACCCAAAGGTAATTCCCAAAGTATAGGTATAGTGACTTTACACCAGATTTGATTAACTAATAATGATGAATATAAATCTTGAGTTGATTGAACATTATTTAAAATCATAATTAATATTTCTGTGGAAATTTTAGATGCCATTTTCTTTGCTAAGAAATAAAAATTTTAAGAAATAAAAGAGTTTTTTTAAAAAAAATATTTGTACAACATTATAAGGAAAATCGAAATGACTTTATTGTTATGTTAAACGTATGCCAGCATAAATTAATAAAAATAGTCCTTACGTAACGCAAGTATCTAAATAATAATTTCTCACGATTTTCCTTTTCGTAACTCGAAAAATAATATTACAAAGTTGTCCGAGGTTACATTACTCAATATTATAATAGGTTTGTATAATAAACAAAATTATATAATATTTACTTGTCAAAGCAATTTTCGAAATGTATTCGCACTAAATTTATTTACTGATTTTTTTTTAAAAAAAGAAACTTCTAACTTACATACTACAGAATGCTGCAATTAAGAATATAATTATTGGTGCAATCAGTGCAATTTCAAAATGATTTTGATAGATGGACAAGTGGAAATGAAACAATAGATAACTTTATTCAAGATATACATCTAAATCCCGATTGGAATTTTAAGATGATGGAATGAATATTTTACGATGGATTTCAAAATATTAAACAAAACGCTATGGAGGTATTGAAATTTGGGATTTTAAAAATCAATAGTGGAATTAGAAGTATTAATAGAGATTTCTTAAATGAAGTAAATTAATTAATATGAAAATTTATTCAAAAATGTATAATATATTAATAATTATTTAAAAAATAGATTATTTTAATAGAAATTCACTTGAGAACGGAGATAACCTGGATTTTATGACATTACAAAAGATCCGGAACTCGGTATTAGAATATCAAAAAGATGGGAAGCTTAGAAATTATTTAATTATCATTTTATTAATAATATTACTTAAACATTTAATTTTATCGATATTCATGAATTTGGGCTAATAAAAAAAAATATCCCAAAAAGGTAAACGTTTTTAGAGTATTACCATATATAGCTCGAGTTGTTGATTTGCAATCGTTGTTAAATAAATACTATATGATGAGTTAACTTTAACAAAAATTCCACAAATGAAATGATTATGTAATGACATATATATTATATATTTATTTTTATAATTGTTAAATAATTGAAATGAAAAAGCAAGCATAAGCGAATATGAAAATGAAAAACTTCTTCAAAAGAAAAAGTTCTTCATCGTAAATATCTAATTTCAATATAAATGATATGACAACATAAAGTAAAAAAAAAAAATTACCATTGAATTTTTATTAATTAAAGAAAGTTTATAAATTTGGCCATATTAAATGGACTCATTAAGATTCCACTTAGAGATCAAGGTTATTTCAATTAATTTTAATAATTAGCAAATCATATTTAATTAAATTAAATTTAATATGATCGAGAGTTTGAAGTTTTAATTCAAACAATTAATAATATCGTTATAGCAGAGATTAGGTAAAATTAAATTATTTTATATTATTTAATTTTATTCATTATTAAATGTTGTAATTTTTTTAAAAAATAAATAAATTATTAATTAATTAAATTTAATTTATTATTGTAGAATCTTAATCTTAAAAAATGGATTGAAATTATAAGCGAAAAACCATATATGTATCTCTGTAAATATAATAGGTAGTTCTTGATTAATTAATTCTTTAATAATTATAATTATTAATTATTAATTATTTCGCAATAAATTCTAATCAAGAGAAAGAGTAAGTTCTAATCAAGTAATCGATTATAATTTGTAGTTTGAATTACTTTTTTTTTAATTTCTTTGTTTTCTCCTTTTTTTGAATTTTTTTTTCTCGTTTAATGTAATCAAATTAATTATTATTTGTACAGAAAATAATTGTATTTCTAAATTATAAAATATACAACGGCAGCAAACCAAAAATAAAATTCCCTGGTTCGGAATTCTTGTTTTTTTCGATTAAATTAAAATTAAATTGCGAGAACAACGAAGCAACGAAGCACTTTAGCAACAAGAATTATGTGAACTTTCCGCTAGCAAACAATTTATCAATTATTCATACGCTTCATATAATGAAAAAGAATTCTTGTTTTTTTTTCACATTTATCAAGCCATTTCATAATAACTATTAATTGGTTAAAGATTTGTTCCTGATGATCCTCTTATGTTGAAGTAAAATATTCCATAATTATTTCAAAAAGTAAATTTGCCTATTTTTAATCAACTTTAACGTTAAATTGGCTTAATTTAATTTTAATTAATTAATGTCTATTTTAATTTTATTAATAAATTTAAATATTTAGGTTATAAAATAAGAAAATCATATTAAGCTATCTCTCTCTAAAAATTATTTACCTTTGATCTTTAGTACAAAGTATATTTTCATGTTCAATTTAAAAAAAATAAACAGATAATACTGTGAAACACACAACAAAATTCAATATTTGTATTTTCCGATTTGGTATTATATTTCTTCAAATTGAACTCCATATTCTTCAATAACATTAAAATGCTCATCACTTAATGTAAATTGTCGTGGTCCTATACGTCTTACAATAACATTTTTATTTGGTTGTGGTTCTGTACGTCTTACAATAAAATTTTTATTTCTTCCTCCACCTTTACACCACCCTTCAAAGAATATTCTTAAACTGTTAGCACTAAATATCCATGGATCTTTATAAATCATAATAATTTCAATAGTTTCAAGTGATTCTGGTACATTCTCAGCCATTTGACATAATAATTTATCAGCATTAAATCCTTCTCCTCCGCAATCAAACGAAAATCTTCTTAATTCATTAAAATTATTATTAAATATTGCTATTACTTGTTCAGGACTTAAATTCAGTAAAGTTAATTCGGTAATCTTTGAACAATAATTTAAAATTGCTGAAAATATATCAAACGTAATTGTGGGATATAAATCTAGATAAATTTTTTTTAAATTTGTACTGGCTGTTTCGAAAATTTTTATAATAAATTCTTGAGGATACCCATCGACTGGACAACACGTATGAAAATAATGAAAACTACATAATTGAGTAAATGATGAAGCCAAGAATAAACAATCTGATTTTTGTAATCCAGAACAATCATCAATTTGAAGTCTTTGAAGCGAAGTAAATTGTCCAATCAGTGATGAATTCCACTCAACACGATTTAAATTTACTGATATTAAATAAAGACTCTTTAATGTTTCTTTTTGACTGACGATAGCCCAAAATAATGAATTACAATCTAGATGCTTATTAACAATAATTGAAAGATTTTCTAGCCGTTTTTGTACACTAATAAGTTTTGCTAATAATATAACATGAGAATCTGAAACCAAGGATAAATCCATAGTTAAAATATTATCACAGATTAATGTTAATGATTCAAATAATGTTCGAAATAGTATTACATCTTTTCTAAGTATAAGGGTTTCTAATTTCTTAAATACTTTTGGGGCACCAGGTAAATCGAGAATTGAACCAATTAAATCATCATAATCATTTTTCCAAAGACCTGAGGCCGTCAATTTCAAACAATCCAAAAATGTACAACGATTTATAATTAATTTACATATCTCCCGAAATAATATTCTTGATTTATTATTGATATTCTTAATATTATTTTGATCCGAACCAACAATTTGTTGTGGGTTAATTTTTGATGAATATTTGATTATACAATTAACTAAATTATAAATTATAAATTTATGAGTGAATGATGGATAATCAAAAGTGGCCCGAGGTGGCGATGATGATAAATCAAAACCGTTTTGAATAAGTAAAGTTCTAGCTTCAGTATCCATACATGATATATAAGTTCGAATGCATAATGCTTTCTTTTTCAGATTAAGCCTACAGCATCCTTGACTCAAAGTTAATTCCCAAAGTATGGGTATAGTTACTTTACACCAAATCCTATTAACTAATAATGATGAAAATAAATCTTGAGTTGAACGAGATGATTGAACATTATTTAAAATCATAATTAATATTTCTGTGGAAATTTTAGTTGCCATTTTCTTTTCTAAGAAATAAAAGATTTTTTTAATCTACCGCACACCACATTATAGTTTTGGCTTTTTTTAAGGAAAATCGAGATGATTTTCGTGTTTTGTAATAAATACGGTATAAATTTTTATTGTGTATGTAGAATTTTTCCTAATAAATTTTACATTAATTAAATTAAAATAGTCAACATATGCGGTGTAACAGAATAATAATTTCGTGAATTGTTTCACGATTTTCCTTACATTAAATTAATGATGGATGTTACTCAATTGGATGACAATGAATAATAAATCATATGACCCGTCAAAAAATTATAAATTTATTTATTTTTTTAAAAAAGGAAATATAATATAAGTGAAAAAATACCCGATATGCCCAGAATGCTTGCAATCAAGGATATGATTATTGGTGCAATCCTTGTAACTCAACTTATTTCAAAAATGATTTTGATAAATGGATGCGTGGGAAAAATGTGTGGAACGATGACTCTATTTGGGTTCCATGACTCGGTGTCAAATAGAATTTGTTGGTTGTGCATGATTTTGTCATTTCCAAGGTTGAATTGGGTCTTGGCTGAATACTGAAAATTATTAAGGTTGCATATTGAAAATTTGATATTTTTTAATTAGTGTTTGTCGAATCGTGAGATGTCAACTTATTAAAAAATATATTTAGTGACAGGTGATTTGAGATTTAGAATATTTATCAATTTTGTTAAATTTTTATTTAATGAATCGTGGTGGCATGAAACAAATAAAAAAAATTTTATTATTTATTTTTTTAACTAGTTTGTTGAAGTGTGGTTGAATAATCCTGATCTTTTTAATAAATTTTTATTTATTTTTATGGATCATGGTGAGAAGAAATAAATAAATAAATTTTCTTAAATTTATGAAAAGATTAAAATTATTTTTGCCGAATCGGGAGATGTTGACTTATTAAAAAATAATTAAATAATCTTGATCATTTCAATAATTTTTTTTATTTAACGGATTGTGGTGGCATGAAACAAGTAAAAAAAATTTTATTGAAAAGTTTAAGATTATTTATTTCTTTTTTTATTATTTTTTTTTTGAATCGGGAGATACCAACTTCTAAAAAATAAACAAATAATCTTGATCTTATCAATAAAATTTTTATTTTATTTTTATGGATCGCGGTGGCATGAAAAGAATAGAAAAAAATTTTTATTGAAAGATCAAGATTATTTCGTTATTTTTTAATTATTTTGGTCGGGAGATGTTGACTTATTAAAAAAATAAATAAATAATTTCTAAATTTATTTTTATATTTGCGACATGAAACGAATAAAAAAAATTTATTTATTTTTTTAATTATTTTTGTTGAATCGGGAGATGTTGACTAAAAAATATATATGGATCTATCATTAAAAAATGAAAAAGTAATTTCAATTAATTATTTATATTGGTGCAATAAATCTTTAATAGAAAAATTATAATGAGTAAATTAATGAAAATGGATAAACCAAATTCTAAAAATTTTCACATTAAAAACATTCTCACCATGAGAATAATGAGAATCATGAGAAAGATAAACGTTAAATACTCGACCCAATTTGTAATTTCGTTTTATTTTATACTTTAATTAATTAATTTATTTTTTAACTAAAATTCATTGAAAGAATAATATCAAAAGAAGAATATTTTCGTTTAAATCTCAACTTAATGTTTAATGTGATGGAAAGATATATCAAATATTATATAGATGTAGAGATTTTTCTATTTTTCGATTTTGTGAATTTTATCATAATAATAATTGAAATTTACAATATTATCTACTATATATTTTCATTTTTATAAAATAATATGTTTGCACGAATTTTGAAGATTTTAAATTAAGATAGTATCGAAGACATATATATTTTAGTACAATTAATAATTATCGATGATTTAAACATAAAAATTAAAATATTTTATTGAAATTCAAAGCTTATTTTAACTGGATAATATTGTAACGAAGATAGAAGAATAATAATAATTCTAATAATGACAACAACAATAGTTATCATTATTCGATGTGATTATGAATTATAAGAAAGAGGATAGCGATTATGAATATTTTAATGATAATATGATAGTGATGAATTTATATGATGATAATGACGATAATAATAATACTTGGTATTGTATTATGGATCAAGTATCTTGAAGGTTGGTTCATTGACTTTAAAGAGTGATCTATAAATTTTTTTTTCGCGTCTGTAATTTTGAATCCAAGTACATATCTCAGTCGTTCGTTAACTAAAGAAAGTATTTGAATTATTTGTGTTATGGAAATTTCTTTTAAACCTCTGATAGGATCTCTTCTTTAGTATTTGTACAACTCAAAAAAATATGCATGCATGTTCAAAAAGGTAATCTCTGTAATCATTATTGTTGTACAAAATGAAAATGGAATTTATTTAATCCGATAATCTAATATATTATTTTTTTTTAGATTTTGAAGAAATTGAAAAGAAGGAATGAAAGAAGATAAAGAAATTAAAGAATCCGGAGAAATGAAAGAAACAAGAAAAACGGAAGAAATGAAAGAAATGGGAGAAACAGAAGAATCAGAAGAATCAGAAGAATCAGAAGAATTGGAAGAATCAGAAGAATCGGAAGTGTAGGCATATTGTTACATTAAACATTATTTTAAAATCATAATTTATTGCTAATAAATTGCATATAAATTATATTACAGCGAGTGAGTGTTTAATTTTATAATTATCGAAATCAATGTTTTAATATTATATAACAATTCTATTCAATAATAAACTAATCAATATAAATTATATTAAAGCGCGTGAGTATTTAATTTTATAATTATCGAAATCAATGTTTTAATATTATATCACAATTCTCTAATCAATAATAAAAAACTAATTAATATAAATTATATTACAGTGAGTGAGTATTTAATTTTATAATTATTGAAATCAATGTTTTAATATTATATAACAATTCAATTCTCTAATCAATAAAAACTAATCAATATAAATTATATTACAGTCTGTGAGTATTTAATTTTATAATTATTGAAATCAATGTTTTAAAATAACAATTCAATTC
Source organism: Diversispora epigaea (assembly GCA_003547095.1). Taxonomy (NCBI): domain Eukaryota; kingdom Fungi; phylum Glomeromycota; class Glomeromycetes; order Diversisporales; family Diversisporaceae; genus Diversispora; species Diversispora epigaea. The sequence continues at coordinate 1,049,847 of PQFF01000123.1, forward strand.
TTTAATCAATAAAAACTAATCTATAAAAATTATATTACAGTTAGTGAGTATTTAATTTTATAATTATCGAAATCAATGTTTTAATATTATATAATAATTCTTTCTCTAATCAATAATAATAAACTAATTAATATAAATTATATTATAGTGAGTGAGTATTTAATTTTGTAATTATTGAAATCAATGTTTAATATTATATAACAATTCAATTCTCTAATCAATAATAATAAACTAATTGGTATAAATTATATTACAGCGAGTGAGTATTTAATTTTATAATTATTGAAATCAATGTTTTAATATTATATAACTATTCAATTCTCCATTAATAATAAACTAATTAATATAAATTATATTACAGTCTGTGAGTATAATTATTGAAATCAATGTTTTAATATAACAATTCAATTCTCTAATCAATATAAATTATATTATAGTCAGTGAGTATTTAATTTTATAATTATCAAAAATCAATGTTTTAATATTATATAACAATTCAATTCTCTAATCAATAATAAACTAATCAATATAGATTATATTACAACGAGTGAGTATTTAATTTTATAATTATCGAAATCAATTTTTTAATATTATATAACAATTCAATTCTCTAATCAATAATAAACTAATCAATATAGATTATTTTACAGCAAGTGAGTATTTAATTTTATAATTATTGAAATCAATTTTTTAATATTATATAACAATTTAATTCTCTAATCAATAATAAACTAATCAATATAAATTATATTACAGCACGTGAGTATTTAATTTTATAATTGAAATCAATGTTTTAATATAACAATTCAATTCTCTAATCAATAATAAAACAATCAATATAAATTATATTACAGCGTGTGATTATTTAATTTTATAATTATCGAAATCAAAGTTTTAATATTGTATAACAATTCAATTCTCTAATCAATAATAAACTAATTAATATAAATTATATTACAGCAAGTGAGTATTTAATCTTATAATTATTTAAATCAATGTTTAACATTATATAACAATTCTCTAATCAATAATAAAACAATCAATATAGATTATATTACAGTGAGTGAGTATTTAATTTTATAATTATTGAAATCAATTTTTAATATTATATAACAATTCAATTCTTCATCAATAATAAACTAATCAATATAAATTATATTACAGTGAGTGAGTATTTAATTTTATAATTATTGAAATCAATGTTTTAATATTATATAACAATTCAATTCTCTAATCAATAATAAATTAATCAAAATAAATTATATTATAGCATGTGAGTATTTAATTTTATAATTATTGAAATCAATGTTTTAATATAAAGCAAGACCGCGTCGGTCATTTTAAAAAAAAAAGAAAAAAGAAATCAATGTTTTAATATTATCTAACAATTCTCTAATCAATAATAAACTAATCCATATAAATTATATTACAGAGAGTGAGTATTTAATTTTATAATTATTTAAATAAATGTTTTAATATTATATAACAATTCTCTAATCAACAATAAACTAATCAATATAAATTATATTACAGTTAGTGAGTATTTAAGTTTATAATTATCGAAATTAATGTTTTAATATTATACAACAATTCAATTCTCTAATTAATAATAAACTAATCAATATAAATTATATTACAGCACGTAAGTATTTAATTTTATAATTATCAAAATCAATGTTTTGATATTATATAACAATTTAATTCTCTAATCAATACTAAACTAATCAATATAAATTATATTACAGCATGTGAGTATTTAATTTATAATTATCAAAATCAATGTTTTAATGTTATATAACAATTCAATTCTCTAACCAATAATAAACTAATCAATATAAATTAAATTACAGCGCGTAAGTATTTAATTTTATAATTATCGAAACTAATGTTTTAATATTATATAACAATTCAATTCTCTAACCAATAATAAACTAATCAATATAAATTATATTACAGTGGGTAAGTATTTAATTTTATAATTATTGAAATCAATGTTTTAATATTATATAACAATTCAATTCTCTAATCAATAATAAACTAATCAATATAAATTATATTACAGTCTGTGAGTATTTAATTTATAATTATTGAAATCAATATTTTAATATTATATAACAATTCTCTAATCAATAATAAACTAATCCATATAAATTATATTACAGAGAGTGAGTATTTAATTTTATAATTATTTAAATAACTGTTTTAATATTATATAACAATTCTCTAATCAATAATAAACTAATCCATATAAATTATATTACAGAGAGTGAGTATTTAATTTTATAATTATTTAAATAACTGTTTTAATATTATATAACAATTCTCTAATCAATAATAAACTAATCCATATAAATTATATTACAGAGAGTGAGTATTTAATTTTATAATTATTTAAATAACTGTTTTAATATTATATAACAATTCTCTAATCAATAATAAACTAATCCATATAAATTATATTACAGAGAGTGAGTATTTAATTTTATAATTATTTAAATAACTGTTTTAATATTATATAACAATTCTCTAATCAATAATAAACTAATCCATATAAATTATATTACAGAGAGTGAGTATTTAATTTTATAATTATTTAAATAACTGTTTTAATATTATATAACAATTCTCTAATCAATAATAAACTAATCCATATAAATTATATTACAGAGAGTGAGTATTTAATTTTATAATTATTTAAATAACTGTTTTAATATTATATAACAATTCTCTAATCAATAATAAACTAATCCATATAAATTATATTACAGAGAGTGAGTATTTAATTTTATAATTATTTAAATAACTGTTTTAATATTATATAACAATTCTCTAATCAATAATAAACTAATCCATATAAATTATATTACAGAGAGTGAGTATTTAATTTTATAATTATTTAAATAACTGTTTTAATATTATATAACAATTCTCTAATCAATAATAAACTAATCCATATAAATTATATTACAGAGAGTGAGTATTTAATTTTATAATTATTTAAATAACTGTTTTAATATTATATAACAATTCTCTAATCAATAATAAACTAATCCATATAAATTATATTACAGAGAGTGAGTATTTAATTTTATAATTATTTAAATAACTGTTTTAATATTATATAACAATTCTCTAATCAATAATAAACTAATCCATATAAATTATATTACAGAGAGTGAGTATTTAATTTTATAATTATTTAAATAACTGTTTTAATATTATATAACAATTCTCTAATCAATAATAAACTAATCCATATAAATTATATTACAGAGAGTGAGTATTTAATTTTATAATTATTTAAATAACTGTTTTAATATTATATAACAATTCTCTAATCAATAATAAACTAATCCATATAAATTATATTACAGAGAGTGAGTATTTAATTTTATAATTATTTAAATAACTGTTTTAATATTATATAACAATTCTCTAATCAATAATAAACTAATCCATATAAATTATATTACAGAGAGTGAGTATTTAATTTTATAATTATTTAAATAACTGTTTTAATATTATATAACAATTCTCTAATCAATAATAAACTAATCAATCTAAATTATATTACAGTGGGTGAGTATTTAATTTTATAATTATTGAAATCAATGTTTTAATATTATATAACAATTCTCTAATCAATAATAAACTAATCAATATAAATTATATTACAGTGTGTAAGTATTTAATTTTATAATTATTGAAATCAATGTTTTAATATTATATAACAATTCAATTCTCTAATCAATAATAAACTAATTAATATAAATTATATTACAGCTCGTGAGTGTTTAATTTTATAATTATTGAAATCAATGTTTTAATATTATATAACAATTCTCTGATCAATAATAAACTAATCAATATAAATTATATTACAGTTTGTGAGTATTTAATTTGTAATTATCGAAATTAATGTTTTAATATTATATAACAATTCAATTCTCTAATCAATAATAAACTAATCAATATAAATTATATTACAGTTTGTGAGTATTTAATTTATAATTATCAAAATCAATGTTTTAATATCATATAACAATTTAATTCTCTAATCAATAAAAAAAATCAATATAAATTATATTATAGCATGTGAGTATTTAATTTTATAATTATCGAAATCAATGTTTTAATATTATATAACAATTCAATTCTTTAATCAATGATAAATTAATTAATATAAATTATATTACAGCACGTGAATATTTAATTTTATAATTATCGAAATCAATGTTTTAATATTATATAACAATTCAATTCTCTAATCAATAATAAACTAATCAATATAAATTATATTACAGTGTGTGAGTATTTAATTTTGTAATTATCAAAATCAATGTTTTAATATTATATAACAATTCAATTCTCTAATTAATAATAATCAATATAAATTATATTACAGTGTGTGAGTATTTAATTTATAATTATCAAAATCAATGTTTTAATATTATAAAAAATTCTCTAATCAATAATATAAATTATATTACAGCTCGTGAGTATTTAATTCTATAATTATCGAAATCAATGTTTTAATATTATATAACAATTCAATTCTCTAATCAATAATAAACTAATCAATATAAATTATATTACAGCGCGTGAGTATTTAATTTTATAATTATCAAAATCAATGGTTTAATATTATTTAACAATTCAATTCTCTAATTAATAAAAACTAATCAATATAAATTATATTACAGTGGGCGAGTATTTAATTTTATAATTATTGAAATCAATGTTTTAATATTATATAACAATTTTATTCACTAATCAATAATAAACTAATCAATATAAATTATATTACAGTGGGTGAGTATTTAATTTTATAATTATCAAAAATATTTTAATATTATATAACAATTCAATTCTCTAATCAATAATAATCAATATCAATTATATTACAGTCTGTGAGTATTTAATTTATAATTATTGAAATCAATGTTTTAATATTATATAACAATTCAATTCTTTAATTAATAATAATCAATATAAATTATATTACAGTCTGTGGGTATTTAATTTATAATTATCGAAATTAATGTTTTAATATTATATAACAATTCAATTCTCTAATCAATAATAAATTAATCAATATAAATTATATTACAGTTTGTGAGTATTTAATTTATAATTATTGAAATCAATGTTTTTGTATTATATAACAATTCAATTCTCTAATCAATAATAAACTAATTAATATAAATTATATTACAGTGCGTGAGTATTTAATTTTATAATCATCGAAATCAATATTTTAATATTATATAACAATTCAATTCTCTAATCAACAATAAACTAATCAATATAAATTATATTACAGTTTGTGAGTATTTAATTTATAATTATTAAAATCAATATTTTAATATTATATAACAATTCAATTCTCTAATCAATAAAAACTAATCAATATAAATTATATTACAGTCTGTGAGTATTTAATTTATAATTATCTAAATTAATGTTTTATATTATATAACAATTCAATTCTCTAATCAATATAAATTATATTACAGTTTGTGAGTATTTAATTTATAATTATTGAAATCAATGTTTTAATATTATATAACAATTCAATTCTCTAATCAATAAAAACTAATCAATATAAATTATATTACAGCACGTGAGTATTTAATTTTATAATTATCAAAATAATTCAATTCTCTAATCAATAATAATTAATATAAATTATATTACAGTAGGTGAGTATTTAATTTATAATTATCAAAATCAATGTTTTAATATTATATAGCAATTCAATTCTCTAATCAATAATAAACTAATTAATATAAATTATATTACAGTCTGTGAGTATTTAATTTATAATTATCAAAATTAATGTTTTAATATTATATAACAATTCAATTCTCTAACCAATAATAAACTAATCAATATAAATTATATTACAGTGCGTAAGTATTTAATTTTATAATTATTGAAATCATTGTTTTAATATTATATAACAATTCAATTCTCTAATCAATAATAAACTAATCAATATAAATTATATTACAGCATGTAAGTATTTAATTTTATAATTATCATATAACAATTCAAATCTCTAATCAATAATAAAATAATCAATATAAATTATATTACAGTTAGTGAGTATTTAATTTATGATTATCAAAATCAATGTTTTAATATTATATAACAATTCAATTCTCTAATCAATAATAAATTAATCAATATAAATTATATTACAGTCTGTGAGTATTTAATTTATAATTATCAAAATCAATGTTTTAATATTATAAAAAATTCTCTAATCAATATAAATTATATTACAGCATGTGAGTATTTAATTTTATAATTATCAAAATCAATGTTTTAATATTATAAAACAATTCAATTCTCTAATCAATAATAAACTAATCAATATAAATTATATTACAGTGCGTGAGTATTTAATTTTATAATTATCGAAATCTATGTTTTAATGTTATATAACAATTCAATTCTTTAATTAATAAAAACTAATCTATATAAATTATATTACAGTTAGTGAGTATTTAATTTATAATTATCGAAATTAATGTTTTAATATTATATAACAATTCAATTCTCTAATCAATAATAAACTAATCGATATAAATTATAATACAGTCTGTGAGTATTTAATTTATAATTATCAAAATCAATGTTTTAATATTATATAACAATTCAATTCTCTAATCAATAATAATCAATATAAATTATATTACAGCTCGTGAGTATCGAATTTTATAATTATCAAAATTAATGTTTTAATATTATATAACAATTCAATTCTCTAATCAATAATAAACTTATCAATATAAATTATATTACAGCCTGTGAGTATTTAATTTTATAATTATCGAAATCAATGTTATAATATTATATAACAATTCAATTCTCTAATCAATATAAATTATATTACAGGGTGTGAGTATTTAATTTTGTAATTATCGAAATCAATGTTTTAATATTATATAATAATCCAATTCTCTAATCAATAATAATCAATATAAATTATATTACAGTCTGTGAGTATTTAATTTATAATTATCTAAATTAATGTTTTATATTATATAACAATTCAATTCTCTAATCAATATAAATTATATTACAGGGTGTGAGTATTTAATTTTGTAATTATCGAAATCAATGTTTTAATATTATATAATAATCCAATTCTCTAATCAATAATAATCAATATAAATTATATTACAGTCTGTGAGTATTTAATTTATAATTATCTAAATTAATGTTTTATATTATATAACAATTCAATTCTCTAATCAATAAAAACTAACCAATATAAATTATATTACAGCTCGTGAGTATTTGATTTTATAATTATCGAAATCAATATTTTAATATTATACAACAATTCAATTCTCTAATCAATGATAATCAATATAAATTATATTACAGCGAGTGAGTATTTAATTTTATAATTGTCGAAATCAATGTTTTAATATTATATAATAATTCAATTCTCTAATCAATAATAATCAATATAAATTATATTACAGTCTGTGAGTATTTAATTTATAATTATTGAAATCAATGTTTTAATATTATATAACAATTCGATTCTCTAATCAATAATAATCAATATAAATTATATTACAGCGAGTGCGTATTTAATTTTATAATTATCGAAATCAATATTTTAATATTATATAACAATTCAATTCTCTAATCAATAATAATCAATATAAATTATATTACAGCACGTGAGTATTTAATTTTATAATTATTGAAATCAATGTTTTAATATTATATAACAATTTAATTAATATAAATTATATTACAGTGGGTGAGTACTTAATTTTATAATTATCGAAATCAATGTTTTAATATTATATAATAATTCAATTCTCTAATCAATAATAATCAATATAAATTATATTACAGTTTGTGAGTATTTAATTTATAATTATCGAAATCAATATTTTAATATTATATGACAATTCAATTCTCTAATTAATAATAATCAATATAAATTATATTATAGCTCGTGAGTATTTAATTTATAATTATCGAAATCAATGTTTTAATATTATATAACAATTTTATTCTCTAATCAATATAAATTATATTACAGTCTGTGAGTATTTAATTTTATAATTATTAAAAGTTTAATATTATATAACGATGCTCTAAACAATAATAAACTAATCAATATAAATTATATTACAGCGAGTGAGTATTTAATTTTATAATTATTGAAATCAATGTTTTAATATTATATAACAATTCAATTCTCTAATCAATAATAAACTAATCAATATAAATTATATTACAGCACGTAAGTATTTAATTTTATAATTATTGAAATCCATGTTTTAATATTATATAACAATTTAATTCTCTAATCAATAATAAACTAATCAATATAAATTATATTACAGTCTGTGAGTATTTAATTTATAATTATCAAAATCAATGTTTTAATATTATATGACAATTCAATTCTCTAATCAATAATAATCAATATAAATTATATTACAGCTCGTGAGTATTTAATTTCATAATTATTGAAATCAATGTTTTAATATTATATAACAATTCAATTCTCTAATCAATAATAAACTTATCAATATAAATTATATTACAGCCTGTGAGTATTTAATTTTATAATTATCGAAATCAATGTTTTAATATTATATAACGATTCTCTAATCAATAATAAACTTATCAATATAAATTATATTACAGCCTGTGAGTATTTAATTTATAATTATCGAAATCAATATTTTAATATTATACTACAATTCTCTAATCAATAATAAACTATTCAATATAAATTATATTACAGTGGGAGAGTATTTAATTTCATAATTATCGAAGTCAATGTTTTAATATTATATAACAATTCAATTCTCTAATCAATAAAAACTAACCAATATAAATTATATTACAGCTCGTGAGTATTTGATTTTATAATTATCGAAATCAATATTTTAATATTATACAACAATTCTCTAATCAATAATAAACTAATCAATATAAATTATATTACAGTGGGTGAGTATTTAATTTCATAATTATCGAAATCAATGTTTTAATATTATATAACAATTCAATTCTATAATAAACTAATCAATATAAATTATATTACAGTCGGTGAGTATTTAATTTTATAATTATCGAAATTAATATTTCAATATTATATAACAATTTAATTCTTTAATCAATAATAAACTAATCAATATAAATTATATTACAGTGCGTAAGTATTTAATTTTATAATTATTGAAATCAATGTTTTAATATTATATAACAATTCAATTCTCTAATCAATAATAATTAATATAAATTATATTACAGTCTGTGAGTATTTAATTTATAATTATCGAAATCAATGTTTTAATATTATATAACGATTCAATTCTCTAATCAATAATAAACTAATCAATATAAATTATATTACAGTCTGTGAGTATTTAATTTATAATTATTGAAATCAATGTTTTTGTATTATATAACAATTCAATTCTCTAATCAATAAAAACTAATCAATATAAATTATATTACAGTACGTGATTATTTAATTTTATAATTATTGAAATCCATGTTTTAATATTATATAATAATTCAATTTTCTAATCAATAATAAACTAATCAATATAAATCATATTACAGCACGTGAGTATTTAATTTTATAATTATCGAAATCAATGTTTTAATATTATATAACAATTCAATTCTCTGATCAATAATAAACTAATCAATATAAATTATATTACAGCGCGTAAGTATTTAATTTTATAATTATCAAAATCAATATTTTAATATTATGTAACAATTCAATTCTCTAATTAATAATAATCAATATCAATTATATTACAGTCTGTGAGTATTTAATTTATAATTATCAAAATCAATGTTTTAATATTATATAACAATTCAATTCTCTAATCAATATAAATTATATTACAGCTCGTGAGTATTTAATTTTATAATTATCGAAATCAATGTTTTAATATTATATAACAATTTTATTCTCTAATCAATAATAAACCAATCAATATAAATTATTTACAGTGGGTGAGTATTTAATTTTATAATTATCGAAATCAATGTTTTAATATTATATAACAATTCAATTCTCTAATCAATAATAAACTAATCAATATAAATTATATTACAGTCTGTAAGTATTTAATTTATAATTATCAAAATCAATGTTTTAATATTATATAACAATTCAATTCTCTAATCTAATATATAAATTATATTACAGTTTGTAAATATTTAATTTTATAATTATCAAAATTAATGTTTTAACACTATATAATAATTCAATTCTCTAATCAATAATAAACTAATCAATATAAATTATATTACAGCATGTGAGTATTAAATTTTGTAATTATTAAAATCAATGTTTTAATACTATAACAATTCTTTAATTAATTATCAATAATATTTTTAGAAAGTGTAGTAAATGTCATCAAGATAATACTGGATCATTATGGTGTCATCCATGTAATGCCAAACAATTTAAAAATGAATTTGATGAATGGACGAGTGGAGATGGAGAAATTGATACATTTATTCAACAAATGCAACTTAATGCAAAGAAACATGAAGAAATTATTGAATGGATTCCTTTTGACAAACTTGAAAATGTAACATACTTTTCTAAAGGGGGTTTTGGCACAGTATATAAGGCACAGTGGCTTGATGGATTTATTAGATCTTATAATAAAAAAAAATGGTATAAATTTGGTAAACAAGCTGTTTGGCATAGGAATGGTAAACAAGTTGTTTGCTTGAAAAGTCTTGATAATTCCACAAATAAAAATGATTTTTTGCAAGAGGTAAATATTTCTTGTTATTTAATTTTATTATTTTAAATATATAATAACTTTATTTTATATTAATAAATATTTTAGATTAAAAATCAACTTAAGTTTCGAGGTAAAAGTTCAATTTCAATATATGGAATCACTAAAAATCCAACAGAAAATGAATATATAATAGTTATGTATTATGCAGAATATGGTAGTCTTCGAAAAGTGTTGAATAGCAAATTTAAAAAATTAACTTGGTGGAAAAAATCTGTTATGTTATCAACTATTACAAATGGACTTAAAAATATTCATGAAATGGGCTTAATGCATAAAGATTTTCATTCTGGTAATATAGTCAATAAAAGTATAGAAGCATGTTTTATTACTGATTTTGGATTGTGCAAACCAGTTTCAGAAAATGATCCAGAAAAAATTTATGGTGTAATTTCATACATGGCACCCGAAACATTGAGTAGAGGAGAGTATACTCAAGCATCTGACATTTATTCTTTTGGAATGGTTATGCTAGAAGTTCTAACTAGTTATCCACCATATTATAATATTCCACATAATGAAAATCTTGTAATGAAAATTTGTGAAGGGCATAAACCTGAAATTAAATGTGAAATTCCTCAAACACTCAAAGAAATAATGGAAAAATGCTGGAATTTTGAACCTCTTAATCGTCCAACTGCTGAAGAATTGAAATCTCAATTTGATGAAATAAAAAAACAAACAACTAAACAATTAAAAAACCAAGTTAAAGCAGCAAATAAATCAAATAAGAATTTTATTCAATATGATCCAAATGAAATGCACCCTGAAGCAATATTTACAAGTAGGAAATTGCCTTTTCTAAAATCAAAGAAATTTGACAATAATGCACATGGTAAGTATTTATATTTTTAACAATATATAAATGACAAAACATTTACATTAATTATTATTTTAGATACAAAACAATGGGATTTTGTAGTTCCTGATGATATAAGTAAGTATTGTATTCATTATATTTCTTTAATCATTTGTTTAATATATTTATCTAAATAAAATCAACAATCTTTAAATTTGCATAGTTGAAGAAAATGAAATTCAGAAAAATTAATCTTTAATTTGTTGGGAATTTATTATTTTTTAGTCTTGATGTCATTATGCAACTTCCATATTTTTTCTAAAATTATTTTATTATATATTTTTATTATTTTATTTGATCACTGGGATTATAGAGTATAGCTTTATTTAAATTAAAGTAGACCAGTATGTAATCATTAAAATAAAAAATAAAGCATTATTGTCTTGATATTTCAAAAAATCTAAGTATTCGAAATTATTTACAATTGTGTTTATGTTTATAAACAGTAAAAGAGTAAAGGGAAACTGAAAAACCATATGAATTTACTTTTCTTTTTAACTTTTATAATTGGTTTATAAATGAACAAAACAGTTAATTGAAATCAAATTAAATACTATTTATTATATCTTCACTAGATAAAAATTAAAATTTAATAAATACACAAGTATTTTTTAGTACAAAAATTAATGAATTTTGATAATAAAAAATTAAATCACATCATTATCATCCTCAATCATGTGAGTATATTTTAGTTTGATTGGAGGATTAAAAATTACATAAAATACAGTGCTAAATGTTTTTTTTAAAAAAAAATTAAATAATAAATATCTGTCAAATACAGTGTTTGAAATTCAATGTACAGAGTGTGTGCATGCACAAAATTTGAAAATTGTGCACAAAAAAAAAGCTTCCGTACAAATTTTGACAAAATTTTTAAATTGAGAAATTTCCGCACATAATTTAAACTTTGAATTTCAAACACTGGTCAAATATTTGTTTTTCATTTACATTGTTAATTTTAGTTTATATTATAACTGTACTGTAGATGAATAATAATAATTTAATACTAATTGAATCATAATAATGGGTCTTCAAAATGCTTTTTAAAAGAAAGATAAATATCAAAGGACAGAACAAATATCTGAAAATGATATCAGAAAGAAATTTATCCTTGAAAATAACCACAGTTAGTGTAATATTGCTTTGATATTTTAAAAATGATGTAGCCGTAATCTGCTTGAAGCTGTAAGAAAATACCATCTCAATTTGTTTTTTTTATGACAACTTTGCTAAAAATTTCACACTTAAATATCACCACATAAAATTTGTAATGCATGTCTTTAATAACTAATAATTATTGTTATTAAATCAAATTTAATTGAGTATAAGTCACATGAACATATGTATGTTATGTAATGCAATTTTTTTTCATAACTATTTAAATGGTTGATTTTATCTCTTAGATTTTCAATTATTTAGTTGTCTTTCACTCAAAATCAATTACACAACAAAAATATCTACGAATATCTGTTCTATTAATATCTGATTATCTTTACTGACAATAAATTATTAATTTACAAATAAACTATTAATTCGATCATATATAACTACTAAATAATTAAAAAACTTTATATTAATCTTAGTTTCCGTTTTTCTATATTATAATTGTTATCTTTTACAAATAAGATTCCAATTAATGGCTAAATTTGCTAAGATTTATTAAGTATAGGCAATTAATTTTTTTTTTGATTTATGAATAGGAATTTCCAATTTATGAATTTTCACAAATAGGATGTCCAATTTATGCATATTTGCGCCATCATTCGACCAGTGACATTAGTAATGACAATCTAAGAAATTATAGACAAATACCAATATTATTTGGAAAAAATCAAATAGAAAAGCATATAAATAATTATTAATTATATTTATTTTATTCATAACCCAGTTTATATTCCATTATATTGAATCTAAAATTTATCCAAATAGAATTACACTGTGAAAATCTTTTGTCCCATCCCAAGTTTCAATTTCACTACTACAAATAATAACAATAAGAATAATAATAATAATAATGTTAAAAAAGTTAAATTTTCCAATTTTATCAAGACCTCAGATGCAATTAGTGAGTATGCTCAGGTTGAACAACTAGGTCAAAAAGAAGAGAATTTTGAAGTAGATATTTATATTTTTTATTTATCAATGATCTTTATTTGAAATATTTAGGCGAATAAAAATATACAATCNATGGCTAAATTTGCTAAGATTTATTAAGTATAGGCAATTAATTTTTTTTTTGATTTATGAATAGGAATTTCCAATTTATGAATTTTCACAAATAGGATGTCCAATTTATGCATATTTGCGCCATCATTCGACCAGTGACATTAGTAATGACAATCTAAGAAATTATAGACAAATACCAATATTATTTGGAAAAAATCAAATAGAAAAGCATATAAATAATTATTAATTATATTTATTTTATTCATAACCCAGTTTATATTCCATTATATTGAATCTAAAATTTATCCAAATAGAATTACACTGTGAAAATCTTTTGTCCCATCCCAAGTTTCAATTTCACTACTACAAATAATAACAATAAGAATAATAATAATAATAATGTTAAAAAAGTTAAATTTTCCAATTTTATCAAGACCTCAGATGCAATTAGTGAGTATGCTCAGGTTGAACAACTAGGTCAAAAAGAAGAGAATTTTGAAGTAGATATTTATATTTTTTATTTATCAATGATCTTTATTTGAAATATTTAGGCGAATAAAAATATACAATCACCTGCCAAAAGTATCCAGCCAACTATTTTTTAATAAATTTTTTAATAAATTTCTAAGGTGAATTATAACACAAGGAATGATTCAAATTGCATAAACTTTTTTTTAAAAGAATCCCTTACCAAAGGGTTATCATATGATATCTTATTTGTTAAAATCTGCTACTTTCTTGTGCAGTAATTGTGTTTTAAATGAAATTAACCCAAAATGTTAAATTGAATTAATGACAGTAATATCTTTCAATTTCAATAACTATTCATCACAAGTACCAACTATCTTATACAGACTTGTAGCTTATAACAAGGGCTACAAGTTTTATTAATACTATATTTGACATTTTTAATTAAAATCAGAACTTTACTTAGACACGACTAAAAATGATCGAAATTATTAAAAATTTGACTTGATATTGACAAATAATTATCAATTGTTCTCATATATAAAACTTTATTTTTTATTAATTAAAAGTTAAACATAATACTAAGTAATCTTAAAGACAAATATATTGTGCACAAAAATATTAGACCTATGTCATAAGAATTGAAGAAATAAATTTTAATATATAATTGCTAATTATTTTTTATTTAACAACAAAACATCAGAAATGAGTCTAATTAACCTTAAAGAAAAGCATGTTTTACATCTACTGTAAAATTTTAGAATTATAGCATAAGAATTGAGGAAGTTTTTATATGTAACAACTTTTGAAAAATATTACATCAGAATAAAGTGATCAGCAATCATTTGTCGTAAAATCCTTACTAGATTTATCTATAAATTTCAAAGATGAATTATAACAAAATGGATAATCAAAATTATATAAAACTTTTTTTAAACAAATTTCCTAATAAAGAGCTATCATATGATACCTTGTGTGTTAAAATTGGATATATACTTGCACATAAATTTTGGTTTAAATGAAATTAACCAAAAATATTCACTGGTCAAATAAACAAAAATTGGAATCCTATTGATGACGCAAATATGCATAAATCGGACATCCTATTTGTGAAAATTCATGAATCGGAAATTCCTATTTATAAATCAGAAAAAATCGACTGCCTATACTTAATAAATCTTAGCAAATTTAGCCATCAATCGGAATCCTATTCATGATAAAACCGTCCTATTTTTTTCCATTCGACCAGTGATTCAATTGCATAATTGATCGTAAAGTCTTTCGATTTTGATGAATATTTATCGTAGATATCAACTACCTTATACACATTTGTAGCTTAACATGAGAGCTATAACTTTAATTATTACAGTTTTTAATATTTTTTAGTGAAAATAAAAACTTTACTTAGAAATAAATAAAAAATATTTATATTAATATATTGTTTAAATTCTTGTTACATCAAAATTATAATTAATAAATTTTTTAAGTATTATTTAATATTTAGTTGGATTTCCTTTATTTTTTATTACAAAATTTTTTATTGTTGATTTTTTTTTAGAAAATTATACTTTCAAAAAATTTCATTTAATTTAATAAATAAAGTTTAAATATTTTTATCAAATTGTTGATGTCAATTGTTTTATCTATTATTTATTAATCATTTCATTTTTATTATCGTTAATTAAATCAATAACTTTTATTTCGTAAACTTCACTTCGATAAATAATAGAACATTTTATAAACAATATAAACACATGTCATAAAAATTTTATATTTTTGGATTTTAAGTGATTACATACTGGTCCGCTTTATTTAAATAAAAGCTATACTCTATAATTCCAGTGATCAAATAAAAAATAAAATAATAAAGTAGTAATAGAAATAAAAAATAAAATAATAAAGTAATAATAGATTGAAAATCAAAAAAAAAATATATAATTTTTGAAAACATATTTTTTCTTTTGCATTAATTGATATAGTTTAGTTTATGTTAATGTTTGTAATTTCTTGATATGTATATCTAAATAAATAAAGAAATAATAAATAAAATAATAATAAAATAAATACTGCTGTCACAGGAGTGCAGAGTATTTCGAACAATTTCTCAAATCAGTCTCTCAGTTTGCATTGCACAAACAAATAATAATATGCTCTATCTGCCAGTAGGTCAAGCAATCAGTCGATCTAAACTTGCCTATCTCAAAACAGATAATAAATATATAATAAATAATAATAATAATCAAATAATAATCAATTAATCATGAAGGCACAGTGAGTAAGGTGGAGTAAAAGTAGTAACGCAGTATCAAACAATATTTAATAATATTTCGCAATATCACGACACAAAGCATAAGTTTATTAAAATATAAAATATAAAGTTTTAAAAGCAAAGTATCATTTAACAACAGAAATATTACAGCATGACGTATCTTTCCTGTTCCTGAATGAAGTTTACTTTTCTATTTAATATTTATTAAAGTATTTCAAATTATTCTGAATTATTTCTAATTATTAATTAATTGTTTATTTATTNTCGATCTAAACTTGCCTATCTCAAAACAGATAATAAATATATAATAAATAATAATAATAATCAAATAATAATCAATTAATCATGAAGGCACAGTGAGTAAGGTGGAGTAAAAGTAGTAACGCAGTATCAAACAATATTTAATAATATTTCGCAATATCACGACACAAAGCATAAGTTTATTAAAATATAAAATATAAAGTTTTAAAAGCAAAGTATCATTTAACAACAGAAATATTACAGCATGACGTATCTTTCCTGTTCCTGAATGAAGTTTACTT
Organism: Diversispora epigaea; assembly: GCA_003547095.1. NCBI lineage: Eukaryota > Fungi > Glomeromycota > Glomeromycetes > Diversisporales > Diversisporaceae > Diversispora > Diversispora epigaea. Next base: position 1,066,974 of record PQFF01000123.1, read on the forward strand.
TTCTATTTAATATTTATTAAAGTATTTCAAATTATTCTGAATTATTTCTAATTATTAATTAATTGTTTATTTATTTACTAACTAACTAACTTGTCACTAACTTGTAACTGACTTCTGACAACAGTCGTATTTATACTTTCTTTTTTGTTTACACTTCATCTTTGTACTTCATACTTCATCCTTCATCCTCGCACGATATTCTTCATCCTTGTACGGTATCCTTTATCTTCGCACAGCATTCTTCATCCTTCATCCTTGTACAAGGATGACAATCACCTGAAAGTTCATCTAGTGTCACAGAATATCATCCCCTGTGACATTTCACCTAATTACCAATTTACTCCACCACAAACATTTCCTCCTTCAAAGGGAAGCCCCTGCGACCCTACACCTATTTCCAAAAGGTCTTCCATTACATCTTGAAATTTTTTATATTGGAGGTTATTGTAATAATTTCGTTTTTAAAGGTTATTGAAGGTTATCGGACCAATAACCTTTGCAAATATTACGTTTATTATGATAAAATGAAGGTTATTGAAGGCTATCAATATCAATAACCTCCGGAGTATTACGTTTTATTAATAAAAATGAAGGTTTTCGGTACCAATAACCTTCGTAAATATTACATTTATGTTGGATATATTCGAAAGTTATCGAAGTGAAGGACTTCGAAGGCTTATGTTTAAAAAAATTTACTGATGTAATCGTGTACCCATTGTTTTACAGAGCTGCAAAAATCTTTTGAACTCTGATTTTGGCAGTTTATAGATTCAATCCGGTGTAACATTTTGAAAGTTTCTGGCATACGGCGTTCCTATTACTTGAAATAATGATCGTATTTGTGTCGCTATTTGGTAGATTTGCGCTCGTTTTGGTGGGATTATTTATGTAATTCTCTTTTTAGTACTGTCATGGTACACTGGTCAAATAGAAAAAAAATAGGACAGTTTTATCATGAATAGGATTCTGATTGATGGCTAAATTTGCTAAGATTTATTAAGTATAGGTAGTCGATTTTTTCTAATTTATAAATAGGAATTTCCGATTTATGAATTTTCACAAATAGGATGTCCGATTTATGCATATTTCCGCTATCAATAGGATTCCGATTTTTGTTCATTCGACCAGTGGTACTTCCTAATTGAGCATCTTGTAGATAATTACCAAGTTTCTTATATGCATTTATTCTTTGACCATTTGTTCCATGCATATTTGTCGCCATTCGTAGGAGTTCATCTAAGTCAAGATTGCTAACCCGATCCTGTTCTTCTAGAGCTGTAAAAATATCTACTACATACATCGTTAACATATCGTCATATTGCGTAGTAATTTCATTATTCACGGGTTAATCAATTTCTATTACAATACTTTCTATTATCAAATATGTACCAGTATTGTCAATGATAATCTGGGCTTCTCCTAAAATTTGCGAAAATTCTCTTCGAAATTTGTGAACTCTCTTTGTTAACTGTCTGGAATTGGAGTATTATTCATAGTAAAAAAAAAGTTTTGGCAAAATTTTTCAGGACTTTTCGCAATCTTACAAATTCTTTTAAACAAGTCTATTATTTACTCGTTATCTCACATGGGATGATAACCTCTTTGTTTATATGATTTCAATCGATTGCCATGTACAGGTCGACTATTGAGAATTTCTCCACTATTGGTTCTTAATATGTAGGAGCCATTACCAAGGACTCTATGAATAAAGAAAGGACCAGACCATTTGTCTCAAAACTTATCACTATGAACATTCTGTAAATCAGATCTGTACTCTAACACCATGTCTCCTGTCTTGTATGTCATCGTTCAAATTTTTCTATCATGGATTATCTTTTGCTGTTTTTGTGCGTCTTTAATATTCTTAGATACTTGAATTCGATTATCTTCAAATATTCCCGCAACTTCTCCAGTTCTTTTGTGAATCATTTCTTTAAATTGTTTTTTATCAATTTCTTCAACCGGCCAAGTAATAATATCAAGTTCTATAGGTAGTGTAGAGCTCATCCATATAGTAAATAAAATGGCTCATATTTCGTTGTTCTATTTTTAGTTGTTCAGTATGCGAAAAGTGCTGGAGCCATCAGTGTATCCCATTCTTGTGTTGTTTCCTTTACACATTTCTTTAAAGTTTGACAGAGTGTTTGATTATACCGTTCTGTCAGTCCATTACTTTGAGGATGGTAAGCAGATGTAAATCTTCAGTGGGTTCCTATTATCTCTATTAGGTTGGTTACTATTTGACTAACAAATACTGCTACTCTATCAGATAATATTTCTTTTAGGCAACTATGCCTGCATATAATTTCATTGTATAGAAACCAAGTGATAGTTTTTGCATCTGCTTTTTCAATAGCTCTGGCTTCTGGCCACTTTGTAAAATAATCTGTAGCCACTACTATATATCTTTTTCCCATTGTTGTTGGCTTCAAGGGACCTACAATATCTATTCCTAATTGATCAAAAGTTTTTCCTACTCCAATAGGTCGCAATACTTCAGTTGGCTTAGGTTTGCCTTGTCTTTGACATATATTACATGTCTCTATGTAATTTCAAATATCTTTGCCTATCGTAAGCCAAAAGTATCGTTGCCTTGTTTTATCTATAGTAGCCTTTATACAAAAATGTCCGGCACTTGGTACATTATGCATGTTATATAATATTGTCACAGGAGTGCAGAGTATTTCGAACAATTTCTCAAATCAGTCTCACAGTTTGCATCACACAAACAAATAATAATACACTCTATCTGCCAGTAGGTCAAGCAATCAATCGATCTAAACTTGCCTATCTCAAAACAGATAATAAATATATAATAAATAATAATAATAATCAAATAATAATCAATTAATCATGAAGGCACAGTGAGTAAGGTGGAGTAAAAGTAGTAACACAGTATCAAACAATATTTAATAATATTTCGCAATATTACGACACAAAGTATAAGTTTATTAAAATATAAAATATAAAGTTTTAAAAGCAAAGTATCATTTAACAACAGAAATATTACAGCATGACATATCTTTCCTGTTCCTGAATGAAGTTTACTTTTCTATTTAATATTTATTAAAGTATTTCAAATTATTCTGAATTATTTCTAATTATTAATTAATTGTTTATTTATTCACTAACTAACTAACTTGTCACTAACTTGTAACTGACTTTCGACAACAGTCGTATTTATACTTTCTCTTTTGTTTACACTTCATCTTTGTACTTCATACTTCATCCTTTGTGCNTCGATCTAAACTTGCCTATCTCAAAACAGATAATAAATATATAATAAATAATAATAATAATCAAATAATAATCAATTAATCATGAAGGCACAGTGAGTAAGGTGGAGTAAAAGTAGTAACACAGTATCAAACAATATTTAATAATATTTCGCAATATTACGACACAAAGTATAAGTTTATTAAAATATAAAATATAAAGTTTTAAAAGCAAAGTATCATTTAACAACAGAAATATTACAGCATGACATATCTTTCCTGTTCCTGAATGAAGTTTACTTTTCTATTTAATATTTATTAAAGTATTTCAAATTATTCTGAATTATTTCTAATTATTAATTAATTGTTTATTTATTCACTAACTAACTAACTTGTCACTAACTTGTAACTGACTTTCGACAACAGTCGTATTTATACTTTCTCTTTTGTTTACACTTCATCTTTGTACTTCATACTTCATCCTTTGTGCGTCATCCTTCATCCTCGCACAATATCCTTCATCCTCGTACGGTATCCTTCATCCTCGCTCAACATTCTTCATCCTTCATTCTCGTACAAGGATGACAATCACCTGAAAGTTCATCTAGGTCACAGAATATCATCCCCCGTGACATTTCACCTGATTACCAATTTACTCTGCCACACTGCATTAAATTATAAAAAAAGATAAATATTATTTACATATTTCATATTTCACATTCTATCTTTCCATTCTGTTCTGCAATAGACACAAGTGACCTTTTTTGTGAAAAATTATAATAAATTAAAAATAAATGTCAATAAATAAATAAATAAAAAAATAAATTGGAAAAGAATTAAAATATAATTTACTTTTTGGGTTGTCCATTCAGTAAAGCAATCTTGATGTACATTGTTGCCACAATCACTTTGGCACCAAATTAATTTCTGACCATTGTTTAATGGTTCCATGCTAATTATTGTAATATAAGTGATTTGTATTGAATTGTTTTGATAAATTAATTTGATCCATTGTTCGAAAATAAAACTTACCATACTGAACAGTTTCCATCAATTGGCTTGTGTTTTATTGATGCAATTGCCTTGAGCTTTTCTATTTCTTTTTCATTTGGCTGCTCATCAGAAAAAAATAAATTAATTAATAATTTTTTAAAAATAAATTCCAATTTATACATATTAAATAAAATTTTCATACCAAAACAATTTTAGATGACTTTTAAAAAATAAATCTCAATTCTGGTGTTATTAGTGCTTTTTGGTAAATAAGGTAGCAATTTGAGTTTATTTTTAAGACTTTCAGGAATACAAAAAACTAAAATAAAAATAAATAAGTATCATTATAAATATAGATACAAGATTATTAAAAATTTTAAATCTTTTGCTTACAAGATGTTTACAATGAAAGCTTAATAAATATAAAAAAATAAAAAATCATAGTTAGTATGTAAAATAAATTTTAAATCAAAAATTTTACAAGATTTTTATCATGTATGATTATGATTATTAAAAAATCGAATTTACTTGAGAAATTAGGACAAGAGCAAAATACAGTTGTTGTAATAACTGCAGTATAAACCTAAAATAGAGAAGTAAAAATACAATATATAGTTAGTTGTAAAACTTTATTAAATACGATTAATTTATTATATATATATGCCCAGTTGGACCTAAAACTTGATATTCGTGATGTGTTACATCTGGAATTATATAGAGGCATTCTAGGACGCTATATATACGAAACGTCCAGAGAACGCACTAGAACAGTGCGTTCTAGTACACTATATATATGAAACGTTCGGCGAACGCACTAGAACGGTACGTTCTAGTACGCTATATATACGAAACGTTCGGAGAACGCACTAGAACGGTGCGTTCTAGTACGCTATATATACGAAGCGTTCGGAGAATGCACTAGAACAGCATATTTAATACGCTATATGAACGTAGGTGATGTTCGTAGGACGCTATAGATCGGTGTATTTTGGACGCACTAGAACGTTTATATTTAATTCCTGATGTAGGTTGATTTCTTTAAAGTCAATGAAATGCAAGAATTCAGTCAAAGCATGTTCAATTCTTTTTATGTTGTCCTGTTGTCACAGGAGTGCAGAGTATTTCGAACAATTTCTCAAATCAGTCTCTCACACTAGTCAAATGGAAAAAATAGGATGGTTTTATTATGAATAAGATTCCAATTGATGGCTAAACTTGCTAAGATTTATTAAATATAGGCAGTCGATTTTTTCCAATTTATAAATAGGAATTTCTGATTTATGAATTTTCACAAATAGGATGTCCGATTTATGCATATTTGTGCCATCAATAGGATTCCGATTTTTGTTCATTCGACCAGTGTCAGTTTGCATCACACAAACAAATAATAATACGCTTTATCTGCCAGTAGGTCAAGCAATCAATCGATCTAAACTTGCGTATCTCGAAACAGATAATAAATATAATAAATAATAATAATAATCAAATAATAATCAAATTAATCATGAGTAAGGTGGAGTAAAAGTAATAATACAGTATCAAACAATATTTAATAATATTTCGCAATATTACGACACAAAGTATAAGTTTATTAAAATATAAAATATAAAGTTTTAAAAGCAAAGTATTATTTAACAACAGAAATATTACAGCGTGACGTATCTTTCCTGTTCTTGAATGAAGTTTACTTTTCTATATAATATTTATTAAAGTATTTCGAATTATTCTGAATTATTTCTAATTAATTAATTGTTATATTCTAACTGTTCTATTATCAACTAACTTGTAACTGCCTGAAACTTACTCCCGACAACAGTTGTATTTATACTTTCTTTTTTGTTTACACTTCATCTTTGTACTTCATACTTCATCCTTTGTGCGTTATCCTTCATCCTTGCATGATATCCTTCATTCTTGTACAGTATCCTTCATCCTCGCACAGCATTCTTCATCCTTCATCCTTGTACAAGGATAACAATCACCTGAAAGTTTATCTAGTGTCACAAAATATCATCTTCCATGACATTTCACCTGATTACCAATTTACTCTGCCACACTGTAATAAATTAATTAAAATAATAAATATATACATTAAATTATTAGATATAAATATGAACAATATATACTGCCTTATCTTAATTAAACTACATGAATTAATACTAACTTCATTGCAAGTTTTGATTAATTTTGCTGCTCTTTTTTCGGGTTCATTTTTATTTTTGGCCTTTTTTCTTTTGCCTTCAGTATTTGATGAATTCTTTTATTGGTTTTTCTTTTTCTTGACACAGATGAAGATTCCTCTCCGTTATCACTTTGAAAATTATTCATTGTTTCTATGTCACATGATACAAGTTGGAAAATAAGTAAATTTGTATAATCCAATAGTTTCATTAAAATACAAATAAAGGTTGGGTAAAATGGAAAAATAACAACAAGAGACCAATAAACTGCAAAGTAAACAAGCAAAAATGCAAAAAGAATGACATTCAAATTTTTTGAGATCTTGAGACTCACTCAAATAAAAAATGATATAAAATCTCATTTTTGATTCTAAAAGTACAATATTTGTACTATTATTACTTAAGATGGCATCCCAACAATGAATGTAGTCAAAAATAACAAAATATTCTTACTTTTTAGTCTTCCTTGTAAAAGAGTATGTGAAAAAAAAATTTGTAATTGAAGAAAGAATTTGAGAATTGTTATACAAGATAAGGTGAATCATTTTAAATCACAAAATTTAATACGTAATTCGAAAATTTTAATAATGTATCAAAAAAAAATTATTTCATCAAAAACTATACAATTATCTAATTTAATATATATCATTCAAAATTACTTGGGTATAAATAACCCTGTGCTTAGACTCCGAGCCCTTGCAGGCTAAGGCATAAAGGTGTTTACCTGGCACTCAGATAGCACTAAACTATTTCCTGAGATCGCACTTAGAGATAGTTTTACTATTTTTGACAAGCGAGTAGCTAGTTTGCATTAATACTATAGTTTAACTTAGCAATAACTTAAATTATAGGTCTGTAAAGTCTAATTAATAAACTAAGCTGCATGATCACAGCGTTTAAAAAAAAAATATATCATTCAAAATTACTTTCTCAATGCATAATATTCAAAATAAAATATTAATCAAAGCCTTAAGTAAGATAAATGACAGCCAATGTAGAAATATGACAGTTTTAGTATATTATAATAGTCGAATTCTTAGAAATTATTTGAATAATAATTTTGATAATATCAATTAGGCATAAATTAGTTCGTTTCAAAAATTTAGCTTAAATATTTTCAGAAATTCATATACTAGATATTAGGTATAAGCTTATGACACATTACATTGTCATGAAATTTAAGCGAAGACGTAATTCGGATTCTAGCATAAGTCTGCCCCTCTACTGGTTACGGTTCATTTTATCCTGGAAATATTTTAAATAATAAGTATATCAATGGCAAACTTTACTTGAAACACCTCAAGAATCAAATTCTGAGTCTTGTAATGTGATGACCAGTGCAATTGCAAATATAGTTATAAAAGCACACCTATATTCAAAACTAAAAAAATTGACACAATTGATTGATTGTTTAGGATTTGTGTCTTCAATTTTTATATTGTATGCACATATTACATTAATTCCAACTTCTATCAATGTAATTCCATCAACGAAATTCAATCCAGGGATAGATGAATGTAAGATAGATTATTAATATACTCAAAAAAATTATTAAATAAAAATAGTATGAAAAATATTATAAATACAAATACCTGAGAGAATTATTTTGAAAAATGAAAGCAATATTTCATCATCAGTTTGATGTGAAAAAAAATGAGAAAAACAAAATTAATGATAACAAGCAAGTTAGTAGATTACAACAAGCAGTTATTAGTTAATTTACACAATAGAATTTCTGCACAAGATTTGTTGACAAGCAAAAAAAAAACAAAAGAGCTGGAATAATATTTCATATTGTATCAATAGATCTGTTATGCAAATAAATTCTTTTTGTATTAGAAACGAAAATAATACTTAATTATGAAACAATAAAGCAAAATTTAAATTATAAAAAATTACTCAGATAATAATTTCCACTAAGAATATTTATGATTTTGAAACATTCTTATCATATTGACAATAAGTAATTATAAATAATTATTGAATTTATTAATATAAAAAGGAAATAACACACCTTTCTATTCTAGACTTTCTAAATGATTCCTTTCACAATTTTCCCTTTTATTAATCAAATCGACGTATATACATGCAAGATCAAGAAATTAAGTAAAATATGCTTGTCTAAAAATAAAGAAACTCAAACCACCAGCTTCAAACAAAAATCTAACAGACTCAATCCTGTTACCACCAGGGATGTGTCGAAAATCTTAAAACTAACAATGAAATAAATGAATTGTATTAGCATTTATCAATAATATACATACAGCAAAAGAAAAAATAAAGATTTCTTACTTGAAAAAAGAAATTGAAAAAATCCACCCAGCATAAACCACATATGCTGCCTAAAGGTGAATCAAGAAATATGATTGTCAAAAAACTATCTATAAAAAGAAACAATAATAATCAGTATTCGCGATGGCATACAACAAACAAAGAAACAAAAAATTTCTTACCTTTAGAAAAACTAAACTAAAGAAAGGCTATCTGTAAAACAAGAATGATTAGCACTAATATTTGTCCTTGCATGGTAGACAAAAAAAAAGACAAAATAAAAAACAAAAATTTTACTTACCTAGAAAATATAAACTAAAGAAAAGAAATCCATCCTAATATATATATGAAACTAAAGAAATCTAATTCAATAATCAAGAAAATAAAAGTTTATATGATTAGCATCTATCAATTGAGAGTATGCATACACATCAATTCAATTAACTTCTTCAATCTTCAATGCCAGCAACAATGAAATTCAATCTGGAATAGATTATAATTAATATTCGCAAAAAAAAAAAAACATCAAATTAAAAAACAATATATAAATTATTTCGTAAAGATACATATGCCATAAAAAGGGAAANACAAACAAAGAAACAAAAAATTTCTTACCTTTAGAAAAACTAAACTAAAGAAAGGCTATCTGTAAAACAAGAATGATTAGCACTAATATTTGTCCTTGCATGGTAGACAAAAAAAAAGACAAAATAAAAAACAAAAATTTTACTTACCTAGAAAATATAAACTAAAGAAAAGAAATCCATCCTAATATATATATGAAACTAAAGAAATCTAATTCAATAATCAAGAAAATAAAAGTTTATATGATTAGCATCTATCAATTGAGAGTATGCATACACATCAATTCAATTAACTTCTTCAATCTTCAATGCCAGCAACAATGAAATTCAATCTGGAATAGATTATAATTAATATTCGCAAAAAAAAAAAAACATCAAATTAAAAAACAATATATAAATTATTTCGTAAAGATACATATGCCATAAAAAGGGAATGATAGCTATAACAGGAATCAATACAAATAAAATTCAAACAAGCAATTAGCAAATCATTTTGTTAAAATAAAAAAAAAAGAAATAAGCAATTAATAGTTCACTTACATAATAAAAATTATCTGCAGTTTCGGTGAAAAACAAACAAATAACAATAAAATTAAATATATTGTTCATGTATTATTTTTTTTGAAAACAATAGAAATTTATATTAAAATAAATTTCATGAACTGTATATTCCAACTAATGCACACACAATAATTAATGATAATAATTAATATAAAAAATTAATATAAAAATGAAATGATGCACCTTCCTATCCTAGACTTTGTAAATGATTCTTTTCACGATTTTTCTTAAATAAATGTATATGTGCAAAAAGCAAGAATTTTTAAAAAAATAGATAAATTTCTTACCTAAAATAATAGAAAGAAACCAAAAACATTGGAAATAAATTAGAAAATAAATGATAGTAGAATTATTCAATAAATTATTATTAGAAAAAAAAATGTTAATTAAATATTATAGATAAAAAAAATCAATAGTGAATCGTTAGTAAAATAATTAGTAAAATATTAGTTAATCGAAGTATTAGTAGCAATTCAAATTAGAAAAGGAAAATCGGTAGGCAAGCAATAATAGAGAATCAATTATTAGTATAAATAAATATAGAAAAATTATTAGTAAAAAAATGTAGAAATGTTAGTTGTAATCGTTAGCAAAAAAAAAAAAAAACAATTAGTAAAAATCAAAGTCATTAATATAAAGAGAAGTTATTTTTACTATTCTTCAGCAATAATTAATGGAAAATTGTTAGTAAAATAGACTAGACTTTGTTATAAATAGAAAATGAAATATTAATAATAGAATCGTTAATAAAATATAAATCATAAGAAGTAAACTATAAAATGTAGTCATTAATAAACATTAATAAAAAATAGATCAAATTATTCATTATTCTCATTCAAAAAAGACGGTTACATTACTAGTATGAATCCAGGCTCATTTTGGAGAACTCTCAACATCTTACTGAGAATTAGAAAGTATGGAATATTCTATTTTTAATCCATGTAATAAATGGAATCGAAAGAAAAGATATCATATTTTTTAAAAAATGTTCATTATTCAATTTAACTTTTGAAATATTAGCAGTTCATATCATTCCTATTCCGTTAACTTGACATGTAATTTTAAGTTTACATACATATAAAAACTTGAATAGACAGATCAAAAAATGACACTGACCATTAGACATTGCGTGCCTTTATTGTCTCGAATTCCATATTCTTCAGTTTGAATGGCAAATGAATTTACACTGGAACCTTAAAAAATATAATATATTATAATAAATACTAATAAAATAATTGCCTTGAAAATGATTTATCCAAATTGTTGGATGAATTTATTACCAAGATGATTAAGATTCTCCACTCCTTGCTCGATTCTTTTGGCCCATAAATGATAAGTAAATCTAATAATATCAGCTGATTTGCTTCTCAAGTTTTCAAATATATTGCCCTTATTTTAAATAGGAATTATATTTATTTTAACATCAAATAAAAACTTTTTTATAAATTTATAAATTTATTTAATTTTTTATCATACCTCAATAACATCACAAATTTCCAACATTAATTATGAGTTCTAGCTAGGGTTCCGCAAAGTCGGATCGGATCGGATTTTATCAATATTCGGATTGAATCCGATATTCTAATTCTTAATCCGGATCCGGATTCGTCATATACGGATCCAACTTTTTAAAATCCGAATCCAATTTTGATTATATTCGGATCGATCCGAATCCAATCCGAATATTCGAATCCATTAAAAAATATTCGAATCTGTTAAAAAATATTCGAATCCGTTAAAAAAATATTCGAATCCGTTAAAAAATATTCGAATCCATTAAAAAATATATTCGAATCTATTAAAAAATTTTGATGAATAAAAGATTTTTTCTCCTCCCCCCCCCCCTAGAATTCTTCTATCTCATTTTTTTTTCCTCTCCTTCCCTAGAATTCTTTTATCTCACTTGTTGCCTATAGAATCCTTGGATCACGGATCGATTCGAATACAAAAAAAACAATATCCGGATCCGTCGAATCTCATTTTTTCTGGATTCGAATCGATCCGCGATTCGAAACCTTAAGATCCTATCCGGATCCGTACAGTGCAATCCGGATCCGATCCGTGATTCGGATCTTTTTTGCGGAACCCTAGTTCTAGCGAAGCAATCAACAACATCCATTTTATTATCTTCAAATTTGGCTTCGTCTTCTGATGTTGCAGTAATCTTATCAATCTAGAAACAACATCTAGAAGTGGGTGTTCTTTGATCTTTGTCAATCATCTCTCTTCGGGAGCTTGATAACTGGCAATTCTATAATCATAATTTTTTGATAAACAATAAAATTTAATATAAACTATTCCTCTCATCTTNCCCCCCCCCCCTAGAATTCTTCTATCTCATTTTTTTTTCCTCTCCTTCCCTAGAATTCTTTTATCTCACTTGTTGCCTATAGAATCCTCGGATCACGGATCGATTCGAATCCAAAAAAACAATATCCGGATCCGTCGAATCTCATTTTTTCTGGATTCGAATCGATCCGCGATTCGAAACCTTAAGATCCTATCCGGATCCGTACAGTGCAATCCGGATCCGATCCGTGATTCGGATCTTTTTTGCGGAACCCTAGTTCTAGCGAAGCAATCAACAACATCCATTTTATTATCTTCAAATTTGGCTTCGTCTTCTGATGTTGCAGTAATCTTATCAATCTAGAAACAACATCTAGAAGTGGGTGTTCTTTGATCTTTGTCAATCATCTCTCTTCGGGAGCTTGATAACTGGCAATTCTATAATCATAATTTTTTGATAAACAATAAAATTTAATATAAACTATTCCTCTCATCTTCATGAAATATAAAGGAAATAAAGAATAAGTTCAATACCTTTTCCCGGGCGAATAGATTGACAATATCCTTACTATTAAAATAGTTCCAATATTGTGAAGAGCCAAAGTGATTTAAAATCCTTTATAAATCTTTCCTCAATACCAGAGGTGCATTAGGAGTAATATTTACAAAATAATAAATAATATTTTCTTGTGGAGTGATATTACTTCAAAAAATTTGAATATTAAAATATATATTCCTTTACCTGACTCAAGCTTCTCATAATCATATGATCGTGGCATAGCTCAAAAATATAATAGTTTTGCTAGAAAATATAAATAAATATTATGTTAAATGATGAAAATATTAATGAGAAACAAATAAACAAGACAAAATTGACAGTTAAAATCTTTGAAATCGTGAAGCCCCCCTTTCATAAAACAACTAAAAATATCATCAATAATTGAAAATTGAATATTTTATACTAACTGATATCATTTAAAGGATAAAAGTAATATAAAAACAATATCGAAACGATCTAAAAACAATAAATAAACTTACCTTTAATATGCCATCCGTCGAATTTTTAGAGAGTCTTAAAAGAAATTTTTAGGAAAGGAGGAGATATGTTTTATCACGTTACACATAAGATCTAAGATCTAAATACTCAATTACTATATTACGTAATTATTAATTTAATACAATAACATAATTGATTAATTATTTTATTATATTAATTGTCTTATATTCGACAGATTTAAATACCGAAGATTTATCTGATTCTTTAAAAATGAATAATTATTAATTTATTTTTATTAAATTGGCTATTGAATTTTATACAATGTGTTCTGGTAATTATTTAAATTCGTTGTTAATAAATATTTGGAAATGAAATAATATAAAATTGAATAAATCAATGGTTAATAAAAATAGTATTTTATTAATAGATAATTTAAAAAAAATTCTATTAATTAATTATTCCAAAATAAAAATTATCTGAATTTATTTGATTATTTTATCTACTATTGTGATAAAATTAAGAATAAAATATAGTTTTGAATAAATTCTGTCTATTAATTAATTATTTTGATAATGTAATTCTTGCTAGGAAATTGGGAAGTGCACCAAATTAAAATATTCTTCAAGACTGCTAAAAATTTAACCTTTCTTAGTGGTTATAGGATTATTTTTTAATATGCAGAAGGTTAACACTCTGGCTCACTTCCGAGGTATATGATCTGTACATGATAGTTAACTATAATTGGAGCCAAGGCACCTAGATTGTTGGTTGAGCGATATTTTTTCTATTTTTAAGCGGGAATGGGAGGGTGGGAATTAAAACTTTATTATTTGTTAAATTATTAGTACTAAATAATAGTTTAATACAAAAAAGAGATATATAGTATATGACATAATATTTTGGTAAGATCGAAAGTCAAAATTGACTACACATTAAACAATTATTTTATTTATTACAATGATATGTTTGAAATTATTCTTTTACAAATATTTTTGAATTCATTTTTTTTTTCATTCATAATATCTTTCATTTAATTTATTGTAATAATAATAATTTTAAAAAATATAATTTTGACAAAAAGTCGAATCTTGGAAAATATATGTATCATATGTGTTACATGTGTCCGTACATTTATAGTGTGATTTTTATTTCATTGTTACTAGCAAAAATTATTTCCTTCGATGGCATTGGAATATTCACTCGATAATAATCAATAATTTATTAAAAATAATATTATTTATATATTGAAGCCATAACAAATGAATCAAACGAGAATTTAATTCAATATGACCCAAATGAAATGAATAGATATTTGTCTTTTATTATTTCATTTGATTACTGGAATTATTGGATATAGATTTAATTTGAATTAATTCAATTAATTAAATAAATCATTATATCGAAGATATAAGCAGAATAATAATTCTAATAATAACAACAACACTAACAAACAACAATAATAATAATTAGCCAGTTATTATTCTTTGATGAGGTGAAATTTCATAATAATTAAATATTTATACAAAAACGCCTTCTGAATTTAGTTCTTCATTCATTTTTCCTTATTTTACAAATACTCTTAATTCAAAATTCCTATTTTTTATTGTTTCCGTTAAAAACATTGCCATTTTTTTTGTCAATGACTGATTAGGATCATCTATAATAAATACGTAACACAATCAAAAATTGGTTACACACTACTTGCTAATATTTTTACTCTTACTCTTTGATTTGCATACTACTCTTAGCTCTCAGCTTTTCCTACAAACCTTCGTTTTCATGTACTTTAACATAAATATTTTTAATATCTGTCTTTTGTTTATATTTTACATTGTAAAGCTAATTTTATATCTTTTATATATATCAAAAATGAATGTTGTTGCCTATTACCTTAACTGCTCCTTTTGGTGTTGAAGGTGGCTCAGCTTCTGTCATCATATAATCATTCAAAAAATACTTGCATGTATTCTTAAAAATAAATAAATTATGATTTTTTCATTCTTTGATTTTATTATAAATACTTGGAAGAAACAAATAATGAAAGAACAAAAAAATAATGAATTATTATCCGTAAGTATCAAACCTTGTGTATTGGTTATTTTAAAAATATATATAACCTAACTTTTTTTTTTTTTGATTCTAGGTGATTCATAACATTCAATTTGTCAATAACAAAATAAAACATTTATAAGTCCCCTTTGATGAACAAAGAAAAACAATAAAAGTTTGACAAGATGATCTCAAAACAACATATTGAACTGGTGAAAAGTTTATCTGTTACACTTAGTGTTCAAATCAATGTCAAGAATCTATTGACCTAATGTGTTTCTGGAGATAATAATAATTATTATTAAACCAGAAAAAATTCTAACAAGAATTAATAAATCAATCATGAAGAGACAAAGAAAATTAGCACTACATTATATAAGTAATTTAATGCTTCGGAAATTTCAAAAGTGTAATAGAGATAATGGAACAATGGAATAATGGAGAAAATGGGACAATGGAATAATGGAGAAATAGGACAATGGAATAATGGAGAAATTGACAAAGAAATAATGGAGAAAATGGAACAATGGATTAATTGAAATCACATAAAATCTAATGTGTTTTCAGAGGTGATCATTTGTTTTAAGCACAATGTTAAATTTTGTAATTATAATTTAATTATGGTAAATTTAAAAAAAATAAATTTCATTGTTTAAATTTACCAAGAAATAAAATACTTGATGAAAGATTCAATTAGGCTAATGGCTATTAGGAACCATTTAAAAAATATATAATATTGAATTGAATCAATATTCAGGTGATCTCTAAATTATTGCTTTATTATATTTCATGGATTGGAAAAAAAATATTATCAAAAAAAAACAATCAAAGTGTACACTGATGGATTCTTAAAAAAAAACATTTAATGAGAATGCAAAAAGAATAGGTTGGATTATACCTGTTGAAAGAGGAGACGATAATGTTTAGAGGCAATTTGAGGAATTTTCCTCAACAACCAGAACAGAGCTAATGGATATATTAACAACTTTATTAGTCATGAAAAGAGGGTCTACTGTTAATTTCTATACAGGCAGTCAATGTACTATCCAAAGTATCAATGAAATAATGAAAAAGAAATATGGAGTAGATTCAAAATCCAATTATACCGCAGACGATATACTGAAAGTAAATTCAAAAGAAGCTTCACTCTAAAACTCTTAAATGAGATGAGGAGCTGTCAATAATAACACGAAGACATCAACACCGATCACATATTTAACCCAATGATTGAAATTCGGGAACAATTTTTATTTATTTTATTTGAAAACTTTCAAAAATGTGCTGAAAATTTAGAAGAAAATATAATAAAACGACTCCCAATTCTATATGTAGAAGCTTTAAAATATTGAGAGGGCTTGAATCACTATATCTTTCGTTATGGACCATATTAGAGGTGATCAAAGGTTTTATTCCAATAGTAATTACAGATAAAATAACAAAACTATGCAGAGATAAAGGATTAACTGCTAAATCATAATGGAAACAATGGATAATTTCAAAGTCATCTAAAAGATTTATTTATGGACATGTACAAATAAAATAAAGAAAACAAGGTAACAAGTCCCGAGGAGATGTTTAAACTGACAAAAATCGGAGCAAAAAGAAACAAAAGAAGTCAAAAATGAAAAGAAAAAATTTATCAATAAAGTTTATTAGAGATGATTCCATTGGATTAAAAAAAATTTTTAATTTTTTAGAATGTCAACTTTATCCTATAAATAATTTTTTTTAATTATTAATATTCAGAATTATCGGTTATCAGTTTTTATCATTATAATTATAATTGTAAGAAAAGTGAAAAAAAAAACAATAACATATTAAAGAATTATTTATATATTTATTTATTTTCGTCCAATTTCATTAAATTTAAATACACAATTATATCATTGTATAAGAATAATGTACGTACTTATAATCCAATAATATATAATATATTTATTAAAATAAAATGAAAAAAAAAATAGAGATATATAAAATATGTACAAAGAAATTAGAAAAAAAAGATAAAATAGGAATAAAATATGTACAAAGAAATGAAAATTTATAACTAAATAAAGAAAAAAAAAAGATGAAAGATATAAAATATGTACAAGAAATAAAATTTAATGAAATAAAGAATTAAAAAAAAAAACCCCCCAACGTAAGCAAATTAACCTAAATATTTTTTTTCATAATTGTTTACTTTGTCCCATAATTCTTGTGCCATTTTTTTGGAATTTTCGGATACATTATCTTCTGTATCCTTTGTGACAGAAGGAACATGCTTCTTAATATATTCTTTAATTTTTGCAATTTTTTAAAGTCTGGAATATCATCAGACTTTTGAATTTTTCGTGGCCTTCCACGTTTGCGAGGAGGAGTAGCCATAGAAGTAGTAGTAGTAGTAGTAGCAGCAGCTGTAGTAGTAGTAGAAGTAGTAGGAGTTGAAGTAGAAGCAGTTGAAGCTGCGATGTAGTTGAAGTAATATTTGTTTATGTTATTAATGGTGATTTTTATTGTGGAAGAATAAATTTAGATTTCGTTACGTTTTTTACCTTTTTCTTTTTTAGGTCTTCCCCGTTTACGAGATGGATTAGAAGTAGAAGCAATTTCAATAGTTGGGGTGGATGAATTATTCATGTTATTCATTTCGGAAGAATAAATTTCAGAAATTTGATCAAATAAGTTTTTTTTTTTCAATATGCAGATACTTATAAGCAAATTTCCATTTTTTTTTTTGACCTGATGATTCATACTATTATTTAATAATATTTTTTCACCGATTGTTCTTCAAATTTTCATTTCTTTGATAAAAATAAAGGGTTAAACTAAATTAAGTATATTTACTTTTTTATATACAGGTAGTCCGATGGTAAAGTTCCTTTTTAATGTTAGCGCAAATCAAAATAATTACATTATATTATTTTTTTTGAAAAAAAAGTCTTATGTAATTTTATTATTGTATTGTTGTTCAAGATAATACATAACATGATAAAAAGTATAATTAAATTAAAACAAATACTATTACGTTATTCAAATGATTTGCATGATTATGAGTAAAATATTACGGGATATTAGAATTCAGATTATAACTGCAGCATATGCATTAAACCGTTTATTCTAAAATGTAATCCAAAATGTACTAATGCTAAATAGTTATCTATAATAATATAATACTTATCAGTGAAACAACATAGCATAATGTTAACAATATATTTAATATAATCTTGTAGAGAATAAAAAAGGAAGCTGATTAAAAAATATGTGTGATAGTGAAAATTATTACAACAGATTAATCAGTTGAAAAAAACACATGTCATCAGATTTTTACTCATCAGCATTTTACTACTATCAATCATATAAATTACGTAACTTACATTCTTATTATTAAAAAAAATCCCCCAAAAATATTTTTTAGACCAATTATATCAAATATGGCAAATTACGCAATATTCATAATATTAAAAAATACTACCCCCGAAAATATTTTGACATCAAAAATTCTATTTATTTATGGAAAGAAACTTACATTTACTTTCTTTTTTAAAATTCATATCAAATCTCTTATATTAAAATTCAAATTATAAAAAGTTTAAATTTTCTATGATGGCTTTCCCTCATAATCAACAACAACAGGGTCCGCAACAACAAAATATTCAACAACAACTACAACACCATCAGCAACAACAACAACAGCTATACATCCAACAATTAAAAATACAAATAATTCAACAAGTCAAAAATCAGCAACAACAACAACAACAACAACAACGATTTGTGATTCAACGGGTGAATCAAGATTTACAACAAACCCATCAACATCATCGTCATCATCAACCCCCTCAACAACAACAACAACAACACCAAAATTATAATCATTTACAACAACTATATCTCCAGCGTTATCTCCAAAACTTCTACAAGCCAACATTAAATCGAAGAAATATTGAATTGCCAAAAAATTATCATACTTTTAAGCATGCTAATCGGCAGGAACAGTTGGTGCAACAAAACCAACAGCAACAACTACAAGGAATGCAACAATATCATCAAAGGATGGAACAATTTTGTGAGGTGAAATTAGGAATCCCTCACAAATTTCACCAACAACAACAACAAATTAGCCTTCTATTGGCAGCTTCAACAATGCAGCAGCAAAATAATGGAGATAATAAGAGTAAAAAAAGAGGGCATGGTAAGTGTTTTTAATATATTATGCATATACATATTAAAACGTTATATCGATACTAATTATAATTTTAATTTTTTTATATAAAAGATGATGACGATGATGATGATGATGGTGAATATGGGCATATTGCAAAAAAACGAAAGATATAAATAATCCTGTATTTTTAAAAAAAATATAAATTTTGAAAGTTGATTTTCACTTGTAGTTGTGGTCGTTTACGGTTGATTTATATATTGGTGTTGGTAATGAAAATGATATAGATTTTTATTGGCGTTGGTGATGAAAATGGTATAGATTTATATTGGAGTTGATAATGAAAATGGTGTAGATTTATATTGGTATTGGTGATTTAGATTTATTTCTGATATTTTAATCTTTACAATTATAAATAAATATATAAATTATTTATAAAATATAGATTAAGTTTAAATGTTATGTTTATTTATTTCTTGGTTTTATTAAATAATTATTATGCTAAATTATGCTAAATTATGCTTAATTATATGATAATATTTAATTAATATAACAAGTTTTGTCTAATACTAAATTATCAATAAATTAGTTTGGTGTATTGTTTGTATTTCATTATTCATCGAAGTGAAGATTAAGTTTCATAATCTAATCAATATTATTAAATAAATTATTCAATGTAATCAATGAAATAACAATAGAAATTATATACTT
The DNA here is from genome assembly GCA_003547095.1 of Diversispora epigaea. NCBI lineage: Eukaryota > Fungi > Glomeromycota > Glomeromycetes > Diversisporales > Diversisporaceae > Diversispora > Diversispora epigaea. The sequence goes on from PQFF01000123.1 coordinate 1,086,968, forward strand.
AATTGATTAATTATGAATTGTAATGATCGTAATATTTAATCAATAATATTATTATCAAATTAATAATTTGGTGAATAATAATTGACAATAAATTGATACTATATTCACCAATAAAATACATTACAATAGTGAATATAATACTAATAACATGTATAATCATATAATGTGCAAAATAATGAAGATTCATTCTTTATAATCTGGAATCCTAATAAAATCCATTTTCAAATCCTATGAATTGATTAGTTTCATCGATTTAATGAAAAATAAATAAAAAATATTATTATAGATACTGATTAGTCCTAAATAACCAGATTTATACTAAAATCATTTAATACATCAAAAGAAATTGATTAATTAATTGATTATGATAATAAATAAGCGAAATCATTATTATTATCTAAAATTCTAAATAGAAAAAATACATAAATCAAATCGATTAAAGAATCAATTAAATCGTTATTGTATCATCCCTAAATTTTTAAATAAATTTACATCGGATAATTTAATAAAGGAGAAATTTAAAAATGGCTTTAAAACCATTGGTAATAATCAATTTATATTTTGAAATTCGGAGTATTGATAAAATGTGATATTTTCTTTTGAATTGACATCCAGGTCACTCATTTTTTTTTGCTTGTCTTTCCTTGATAAAATTAAAACAAGTTATTTTACATTTTGATAGTTTTATATTAAATTTTAAATTTAAATTATATTTGTTAAAAAAAATTTAAATTTAAAACACCTTCAATTAAAAAAAAAATTTAATCTAAATGTAGAAGATTGGTCAGAAATTCATAATATCAACTTGTTCTGACTATTATTCTATATTTCTTTAATATTTTGGTCAATATTTTTATCTGAAATATATATTCTTCATAAGAGCCTTTTGCACGTGTCTATATAAATAATTGAAAATGTTGTTTTCAATAAATATATTAATTAACATATGACTTTGCATATAAATTTTTTTATAATTTAATTGGCTGACGTGATTGCTGATCTAAGATATATTATTTATCAAATTTTTTCTTTAGACACGAATTTTTTCAACTCTAAACTAATAATCACCAAATATCACTTTTGCAAAAATTAAAAATGGCAACTAGATCTAAAGACTTACTTTTTGGATTGGAATTGTGCCCAGCCATATATTAAATTAGATTCAATTCAATATATGAGCCTATGTGAAAAGAATAATGTGATTAAAGGTAAGTTTATTCACGCGTTACTTTATTTATTTTTTTTTATTAAAATTTAATTTTTTTTTTGGTGTGAGGAAAGAAACAAGTGAAAAGAGTAAGACTAATATAATTTTTTTTAAAAAAAAATAACTGTATTACTATGATGTATTTTTTTTTATATTTAAAGGATGTGGATTCTAAGTTGAAGAGGTTGGCGAAAAAAGAAGAAGAGAAAAGGAAAGCAACAGTTGATGATTGAGAGAGATTAGACATGTAGTGAAGTAAATATTATTCTTGCTAAAACTTTGCTTACTTTTTTACATAATTTAATATATCGATATCTGTTTGTTTATCTATTTTAAAATAACAGAAGGAGAGTAAAAAGAGCAATAGTTCTGAATATAATAGTGTAACCTCCTGTTCCTAAGTGAATTGCAATCTAAATAATCTATTTTTTAAATAATAAGAAGATAAAATTTACCCTAACCGAAATTATTAAAATTATTATTTAAATAATTTTTAAGACTTTGCCCTTAAAAATAATATGACTCTATAATATATACGTGAGTTTCTGGATCTTTTGTAATTCCATAAAAAAATGAAAACACTTGTTTTTAACTAAATAATATATTTCCAAAAAACTTTTCGTCTATTAATTTTACCTCATTTAAAATCTACTTTATATCTGCAATATTATCAAACTTTTTTTTATCACTTAATGTTGCCTTTTTTTTTTTCCATTGTTGATTTTCAATGTCCCATCTTATAATATATTATAAACAGTACCATAACAACCTTTTGTTATTTGTTTAATATCTTGAAATCTTGTCCTCCTTTATTTTCTAAATCTTTCATGTTATTGATACATCGACTCATTTGCTAAAAGGTTCTTGTATAAATACAACATACCAATACTTTATATATTTCATATCTAGTGCACGAGAAATGACGAATGGAAATAACATAAAATCATAAAATAGTTGACCATTATCATTTTCTGTGTTCATAAATAGAAAATATTTGTATTATATCATATGATTCATTCTAATAATGAAATTAAATTAACAAAGATATAACATTTAGTTTAAATGACCTTTGTTATTAAAATTATTTAACAATAATAATACATTAATAAGATTTAAAAATTATTTCAATTGCAATAATTTTTAGCGTTGTAATAAATTTTATTACATGTATATATGCGTTTGAGAAATAATTTGGCTTACAATGTGGAAGAAGAAAATAGAGAAAATAGTTTAACGTAGATCTAGAAAATTCAGTCAAGAATCAAATGACTTAATTGTATATTATTGTAGTAAATATATAAATTTTATATAATAAATAAATTAATTGTTTTGGAAAAATTAATAAAGAAAATAGAGAAAATTAAAAAAATTATCGTGACACGAACATCTGAAAATGGATAAACGTTGTTTTGAAACTTTAAAATTCGTGCGTACAGACGCGTTACAAACTAAAATCATATTTTCCGGTTTAATAATTTGCAATATTTTCAAAACGGATTCTTTCTTTTTTTTCTTTTTTTTTCAATTTTTTCTAATCCATTTATTTTTTTTATGACTGTAGGAATGTTATATAATGATTTGTATGTAAGATGAGTTGAGATAAAAAAATTAAATCATTAGACTGGCCAGCACAATCCTTTCGAACTTAACACAGAAAAATTTGGAGATTGTACAGGACAATATTTAGAACCAAAAAAAAATTTCCAAAACTTAAGATAGGCTTTGAATGAGAAGTCATCAAAATTTAATGTTTCAATTCTTAGGAGGGTTGTGGACTCAACGCCACAAAGAATTAAACCAGAATTGGATGCAAAAAAAAAACTTTATATGCATAAGATTTAAATAGAATAAATCACGTACATACCAGAATTTTATTTTAATAAAAAATCAAGCGTAACTTTGTGACGCGACTATACTTTTTTCTTTGACTAAAAGAAAAATATTTATTATCTGAACGTTCTATTTTTTATATTAGTGAAGTTAAAAAAGAAATAATATTCGAGAAAAATTAAAAACAAGTCAAAAAAAAGTAGAATAATTTAACAGGTTTATTGGCAAAATTCTTCTTCGTTGAAGCTTTTTAACCAATGCTGCATAACCAATTCTAATAAATTTTCATATTTTTTGTCAGATTGTAAATGGTATTTTTCTGGTTATTTCAATAATAATAATAATGTGTCAAAGTTGGGTAAATTTGGCAAAATAACTTTCATTAAAACTTACCCAATTATCATTTCGGAATTTGATTATACTATCAATAAAAAACAATCATCTTTTTTTCACTTTAAAAGTTAGAATTTAATAAATTAGATCATAAACACACCGAAAATGCGAATCTCTGACATATTAATGCAGAGATAGGTTAATATAGACAATTTATTCATAAATTCCTTCCCTTTTTTTTAAAGTTTAATACAATTATAAATTGGAAATCAAATCTTTTCTATTATTCGGAAAACATCTAAAAGAGATTTACCTCAACCTAAATACCTAAATACTTATTACAATATTTCTAATATTAAAATCGAAACATTATTTCGAATTCTAAATGAAAGTTCATTCCTAATATGACCAATAATTTCTATTGTTTTTCGAAATTGTGTTGTATGTTAATAAAAAATTAAAGATTTTTGAGTTGAAAAATAATTACATAATTACTTACTTCGGAGATAATGAATTTAATGCGATTTGCATTATTATTTTTGTCCAACAATACACATTAAGACAAATCATAACCATTTCAACTAAACTTTGTACAACAGAAATTATTTTTTTATATCGCAAAATAAGATTTATTTAATAAAAAAAGTAAAAAAATAATAGTATTTACATATTAAAAAAAAATGATTATTTAATAAAATTTAATTTTGTTAATCTAAAATTATTTAATATTTTTTGCGTTCACGTTCAAAAATAGTTTCGAAATATCTAAATAAATAAATTATATTAAAAAAAATCTAATAATACAAATAATATAGCATTGAATTTTAATTAATAAAAATAAATATTATATACCTATTCAATATTCTAAATATGAGTACTCCCATTCGGCCCGGCAATATACGCAAGTAACCTATTTTGTGAAACATAAAATAAATTAAAAAAAATGAATATCAATAAATAAATAAATTGGAAAAGAATTAAAATTTATAAATATTATTTTACATTTTGATCTGCCGGTAATGATGTTTCCCACTCAGTGAAACATTCTTGGTGAATGTTATTTCCACATTCTTCGCACCAGATCAAAATTTTTTGGTTTCCCAAAGCATCGAAACTAATTATTGTAATATAATAGATTAGTTTGATAGATTACTTGATCTAATATTCACCAATATTTAGAGATAAAACATACCAAACTTGACAGTTTCCTTCGATGGATTTTCGATTTTTTTGGTTTCTCGATGCAAGTGCTTTAAGCTGTCTTACCTCCCTTTCGTTTGGCTGCTCATCAGGAAAAAAAATCAATTAATAATTTTTCAAAAAATAAATTAAATTACAATCTATACATATTGAATAAAATTTTCGTACCAAGACAATATTGGGGGAATTATTGAAAATTGATTTCAATTCTTTCCCAACTAGTGCTTTCTGAAAAATAAGATCGCTATTTCGATCCACTTTCAAAATTCTTAATAGCACAAAGAGCTAATGTAAAATAAATAAGTATTAATATATGAAATTTAAGAATATCGATACAAAATTATTTAAAATTTTTTATTTACAAGATGTTTGCAATGAAATCCTTATAAATATTACAAAATAAAATTATAATTAATATATAAAATAAAATCAAAATTTTGTGTGATTTTTTGTCAAATACGATGGTTAAAGAAATTTGAATTTACCACTTGTGAAATCGGGGCAAGAGCACGATACGGTTTTTGAAATGACAGTGGTATAAACCTAAAGAAGTAAAGACATAAAATGTAGTCAATGAAAAAACTTTGTTATATGATTAATTTATTCTACATACGAGTCCAGTCGGGCCTAGGACTGTATATTCCCGTTTTGTTGGATCGATTTCCTTATGGTCGATCAAATACATGGGTTGGCTCATTGCTCTTCCGATTCTAGCTTTCGTGTCCTGTGATAGATTAAAATAAAAAATATGTATATTTACATTAGATATAAGTACATATAAATGTATACAACCTTGTTTGAATTAAACTATATGAATTTATACTAACATCATTACAGACTTTAACATGTCTTGCTTCTCGTCCCTTCTTCCCTTTTCTTTTAGCAGCCGATAAAAAACGCCTATTTTTGGTTGCCCTCATTTTTGCAACAGATGAACCACCTTCATCTTCGGCAGCCTTTCTTTTTCCCAAAGTAGAGGGGCCTGCGTTGTTGGTTTCGCTAGGATTATTCATAGTAATTAATATTAGTTATCGAAGAAAAAAAGGGAAATGGTAAAAAAGTTTTTTTTTTGAAAAAAAGGGTATTTAAGGATCCGGTGACATATTTTAAACTTTTTTTTATATTTAATTGGTATAAGAACCTTTTTCCTTTTTCTATTGATCTGATGTAATTTATTTGCATGCCATACGACACATTTTAAATTCCGTCAGATCATCAGATTTCCAAATTTATCAACAATCTACTTTATCTACTTATTATTCTTATTTTCAATTATAAATTAAAAATTAGAAGAATAAAGATAAAAAGAATAATAATCCACGTGCAAAGGCAAATGGTGGCTTAGCAAAGAATAATTCTTTGTCAATTTGCATCCGAGCTAAATTCAGAATAATTTTGAGACGTAATGTCTTCGGGATCAGTGGAAAATTTACGTGCAAATGACTCAATTTCTTTTCGTAACCTCATAATGTTAGTTCCAATACTGTGTTTCCGTGTGCAGATATTAAAAAGGATCTCTGTAGTGGCCATAAATAATAGTATACGATTAGATTATTTCAAAGGACATTTTCTGCACATCATATTTTATCGTTATTTATATCCATCTGGATAAACTTTACCCGTTTACGGATAAACATATCCATGGATCAGACCACAAGATCTCCGAAGTTATTAAAGAAATACAAGGGTTGATGCAAAGGTTGAAAATTTGTGCTTTATTAATCTCATTGTGACGACTAGTGAAGCAAATCTTAGATGAAGTTTACCCAACTCAGTAAACCATTCGCATTTGCTTCAAATGCATTGTGAAACAAATCGAAGATTTATGCAGAATAAAGTAAAAGAAATGGGAGTGGACCCTTATTATAAGTTTCAACTTTATTATATTCCTTGACCCTGAATTCTGATTTATAACCAAAAATCTCATTATCTACAATTTTTTATAACCGAAATCTCATTCAATAGAAATATCTAATTATACTCTGACATTGAGAATAAGATATTATAATTAATAATAATTAACTGGATTAATTGTAAACTTAAAAAATACTTGTAGAACAATAAAACCTTTTGAATATTTGCAAAAAAAAAGAGAAGAAAAAAATCAACGTTACATTGTTTCTAAATTATTTCGCTATTTTGTATTAAAACGAATTATTATTATTTTATTTAAAAAAAAATAATAAAAGGTATAAATTTTATAATATTGAAGTTATCGAAACACCTTAATTAAATTCAATTATTTTTCATTAAAAATTAATGTTGATTGAATATCTATAAGATATTATTAATTCATGAATCGATTTTATTATTTAAATGAAAAATAAAACAAAAAATGATTACATTCAAGCAGTAGCAACCTTAAAAAAAAAAAATACACTGCGTCCTTGTTTCTTGCTGAATTACAAAAATTTCTATTATATTACGTTATAAAAAACAATAGTTATTAATGGTAATTTTATTATTTAAATTATTATTTTTTTTATCATTGACAAAACTTTAATTATTTTATCATTTCAAAATGTCCAAACTTTTCTTCTTTCTGGGAAAATACCGACCTCTTTTCTGTTAGCCCATTTTAATGTTTTTTTTATATAACATCATACACCGTGTATTTCTGTAGAAAAATAATAATAAAATAACATGTTCATTAACAACATATGAAGTTCGCTAAGCATGAATAAATTATTACTCAAATCTGCATTCTTTTTTAAAAAAAAATGACTGAATGAATCTCCATTTTGCTCTTCCATCGTTTCTTACTACTCCTTTATAGCGCATATTACTTGAGTTAGGACTTTAATCTCGAAAATTAATACAGTACACCAATGCTCAAGCTTATTCTAGGCTTTAAACTCCTCTTGAAATGAAAGTTTAACAAAGTAGTTGATGTGTCAAGACCATCTAAACCAATAAAATTAATGTACGATATCTAAGATTGTATCATCGATTAACTCTTTCTTTTAAATAATTCATCGTTATTTTTTAATCCACCACACTGCAGTAATGAAATTATAATTATCAAACGAAATACAATAAAAAACTTAACAATAAAATAAAATAATTTTTATTTTTCAAAAACAATTTATTTAAAAAAGAAAATAAGAAATTTCGAAAAGAATCTAAAAATTTTTAAAAAAATATAAATTCAATGATTATAACTATAAAATCTAATATCATACTCATAATATGATTATGATTACTTTATCATAATAGCATCAAAACGACATCTGAGAAGTTACCCTAGGAAGGGATTGAACTTGAGCTGGAGGTATTGCATCATTTATGGCTCTATATAAATCATCAGCCGTATTGGAATTGGATAACTAAAGAAATACAATAAAATGCAATAAAATTTAATAAAGACATAATAAAAACGTAATAAAAATATAATAACAAAATCAAAAAATTAGAAACCTTGATGGCTAGATGAACAAGTTGACCACCCTCAAATGCAAGTAATCTCACGAACTTCTCCTGCGATCTTTCCACATGCATTCCGGGAAATAATGCAACGTTTAAGATTACTCGTAATACATTATCAGCACGCATGACTATAAAATAATTATAATTTTTTCCAGTCAAATATTGAACTCTCGTAATCATGGTGGTCACATATAATAAAAGTAATCGTAATAATCACAAATTTATACTGAAAGTTTACCTAATCGAGGTGATTTTTCAATGTCTCCCGGATAATTAAGTTTTAGAGTTCCAACTCCTCGTTCTTTCCATGTCTGCCCCTCCATGCAGTATAATTTTGATTTAATTGAATGTTGAGTTATCTCATTCTCTTCACCAGTTAAAACTTAATCGATTAATATAAAAAAATATTATTGTCGTTATTATTATTATTATTATCAAAATTGTAATTATGACTATTGTTATTAATATTTCTACCTTCTTGTTCGTTTAATAAAGCTTGTGCTCCTGTTCCGAAAGGAACTTCTTCTTCCTTATTATTATCATTACCATTTTCTTCTTCACCATTTTGTGAAGGCTGCTCATCAAAAATCGACATATGTGATTTCTGCGAGCTTAATGTATTAGAAAATTTTTCCATTAAAGAATTTCCACCATATCTGGACCCTGATCCAAATATACCCGTCTGTAAAGATCAAAGTATTTAAAATTTGATAATAAAACCTGAAGGTATAATTATAAATAAAAATATAATTATTAACTTACATTATTTTGGAATTGAGATGTACTAGAGCTACCCAAGATATTAGTAGTATATCCACTACCAAAAATTGGTTGGGGTTGTTGTGGTAGTGGTTGTGGTGGTGGTTGTGATTGTGGTTGAGGTTGCGGCTGCATTTGCGGTTGCAGTTGTGGTTGTGGTTGTGTTTGGTTTTTGCGAGGCCTTCCCCGGCCTCGCTTTTGTACCGGCTGTTCGTTTTTACTTTTATTTTTTCGTGGCCTTCCTCGGCCACGTTTTTGTTGAGGTTGTTGAGATTGCTGTTGTTGAGGTTGTTGAGGTTGCTGTTGTTGCTGTTGTTGTCGTTTGTGTTGAGCTCTTGTTAAAACTGCCATTTTCAATAATAGTTTATTTTTTTAAAAAAATAGTTTTTTGGTAAAAAAATTAGGATTCGAAATAAAAAGAATTTTCAGAGCAAAAAAAAATTTGGAAGTTTTTTTTATGGGAAAGTGATTATACACTACATTGTAAATATAATTGAAAAACTAAACTAACAAATTAATCCAAAAATGTATATTAAGTATGTTAATAAATATAATATACTATTTCTTTTATTTACACGATTATTTTTTACATATCTGGTATAGTTTTGATTGGTAATTTATACACGAGATATGATTAATTACATCAGATATATTACATAGTAATATATAACAGATAGTTACGTAGTTTCTAGAATCGTAAATTCCGGATTGTATTAATACTATATATTTTTATTAACAAAATAATTTTGGGAAATCAATAATAAAAATAATAAAAATATAATTCTACCATAGATATATCTATGTAAATTTAATAATAATAAATTATTTGTTTAAAAAGTAAGAAAGAAATTAGATATCAATAACTGTATATTTCAGCGGTTGCGTATTGATAATAGTCTATCATTATTTTAAACAAGTGAGATTAATTTAAGGACAATAATAATTATATTTTATCATAATAAATCATGTGGTTTAACTTAGATTACCCTGCGCAAAGTTCCCAAGTATTTTACATGGTATAAAATATATTGTCTTATTTTAATTTCTATTAATTGTTCACAATATCCTTTTTGTTTCTATGCAAAGTACCCCGGGTGTAAGGCTAGAACTCTAAAATTATTAAAGACCCGGGGTACTAAGACCCCATAACACAGTTTTAAATTAATATTATCGATGAGATATTGATATGTAGTATTTCTTATAATGGTATCATATTATATAATTTACAACAATAAATCTGATGCAGTAATTATTAATAATCAATTTTGATGTCAATTACTAACAATTATTACATCAGATTTGATTAATAAAATATATGTAATTAATTTAACCCTGAATAATATACAAAAAACTTTCAGAACATTTCCGGATTTGATAAGAACAATCACCAAGTCTTAATCTATAATGCAAATTTGGAAATGTGAAATGTGGAAATATATTAAATTATAATTCTAAAAATCACACAATAGAAATATTTATTAATTGTATTGGTTTTTTTTCAAAAAAAAAACAATATTAAATAAATAAAAAAATTTAGGATAAAAGACCTCTAAATTCCTCACTCAAAAAAATCAAAAAACCATGACAAAAAGAAAAGTATCAGAAATAAGCACAGCTCCTCTAAGAAGATCTGCGAGAATCGCAGCAAGAGGAGGTAACAATAATATTATTATTGTTTCTTCTTTAAATATTATCAATTATTAAAGAAATTAAATATTTTATTTTCATTTTTCGCAAAATTTTTAATATACCTTTGAATAATAAATTTTTTATTCTTTTATTCTTTTTCAATAGCTGCTGCACCACCACCACCACCCCCACAAAAGAAGCGAGGTCGTCCTCCAAAGAGGGGACGGCCTCAAAAAAATGAGACTAGTGGAGCAGGTAAATCATAAAGAATAATATGCTTTTTTTTCGAATTTAAAATAATTTTTATTAATTTTTAATTTTATTTATTTAAGAAACTGTAAAGCGTCCACGTGGTCGGCCCCCAAAAAGGCCAAAAAATAATAATAATAATGATAATAATAATAATAATAGTAACGATAATAATAATAATAATAATAATAATACTACTAATAATAATAATATCAATAATAATTATAATAATACTAATAATAATAATAATAATAATAATAATAATAATAATAATAATTATAATAATAATAATAATAATAATAATAATAATAATAATAATAATAATAATAATAATAATAATCGCGATAGTATTGATAATGATATTAATAATCATAATAATAATAATAGTAATGATAATAATAGTAATAATGATAATAATAATAATAATCGCGATATTTTTAATAATAATATTAATAATCATAATAATAATGATAATAATAATGAAAATGAAAATAGTTCAAATTTAGTTTTAGAGGATAAAAAGATGGATGTAGATGTAAGTGTCCCAAATTATAGTATTAATTATATCTTCGGGTTTTATTATTCAATAAAATGAAAATGAAAATAATATTACTTGATCTTTACAGAAATCGGGTGACCTTTCTACCTCGACTCTAAACAAAGCTATATTTGGTTCGGGTACCAGATATACGAGAAGTTCATTTCTGGGAGGCTTTTCGAATATGGCATTGAGCTCACAACAATCGAACATGTCGATTTTTGATGAGCAACCTTCCACAAATAATGAAGCCGAAAACGAAAAAAATTCAACCGACGATACGGAAGAAGTTTCTTTTGGAACGGGAAACTATACTTTAATGAAGAAACAAGAAGGTAGAAACATCGATAACTATAATAATTAATATTATTATAATTATAATAATAACAATATTATTTTTTACATTAATTTATTTAGTATTTACAGGAGAGGAGAATGATTCTACCCAACATTCCGTTCGAACCAAATTATATTGGATGGATGGGCAGATTTGGAAGGAGCGAGGAGTTGGAATTCTAAAACTAAACTATCCAATAAATCATGACAAATCACCATGATTAGGTAAACTTTCAGCATAAGTTTGTGATTTTCGTGATTACTTTTATCAACTATTATTATTAAAAAATTATAATAATTTTATAGTCATGCGCGCTGATAACACACTAAGGGTGATATTAAACATTGCATTATTTAATGGAATGCATGTTGAAAGAGCGCAAGAAAAATTCGTAAGATTATTTGCATTCGAGGGGGATTTACTTGTTCACCTTGCTTTCAAGGTTAGTAATTTGTGATTTTGTAATTATATTTTTATTATACTTCGATTTTATTTCGATTTATTTTTTGAATTTATTATATTTTATTATATTTTCTCTAGTTACAAAATTCAAACGCAGCTGATAATTTATATCAAGCTATCACCGATGCAATTACTCTAACTCAAGACCAATCTCGCACTTGAACTTAATCAACAATAATTGGAGATGTAAATTTGAAGCAATACTTTTATTTTTTATTCGGTATTATTTAGTTTAGTTATATAGAATTATTTGAGAGTATTTTCTTTTTTCTAAAAAAAAACTCGTTCATTTTTTTTTTTTGATATAATTATCATTTAATAAAATTTTCATCTTATTACATAAAATCATTTATAATAAATGTGCTAGAGAATAGTTGTTAAGAAATTTTTTATTATTATTATTATTGAATAATATTTTTTACTTTATCGTTAACATTTTATTCTATTAAATAATTATCATATTTTTTTCGAAACAAATGTGAATAGTTGGAAAGGAAAATGTTGAAATAATATTGGAGAGAAAAAAAGAAAAGAGAAACAATAATTATAACGCATCCAAAAATATAAAATATTTTGATATATTAAGGGAAAAATTGGACCCATATAGTTTTATTCTTGTTAGATTTAGTTGTTTTGGAAAAAATTAATAAAGAAAATAGAGAAAATATTTTAACCATCATAGACTTAAAAATATCGGTCATGAATTATAAATGACTTCTATTAATAATAATAATTAAAATAATCATATCCTATTAACGTTTATAAGTGTAAAATTTTATTAATCAAAAAATTAGTGTAACATGCTTATAATATGAATGTTTGATTGACACTTTAAAATTTACAAGTTCAATTTACCTTTTTTCTTTGACCAAAAGAAGAATATTTATTATTAATAATTTGAAAATAAAATATTTCTAGGAAATTTTAATAACTTTTTGAATTTTCTAAATGGTTATATTATATTTGATAAATATTTATTATATTTCGGACGAAAATCGTATAGATAAAACGAAGATCAAGTAAAGCATTAAGCGATTATTTTTTAAATTATTGATACAATTAATGCATTTTATATTTATTATATTTCATTTTATATTTATATTTATTACAATTACAGAATATAAAACGGTTAGAAGAGGTGTGGTTATAATAGAATTGTTATTTTTTTCCAATTTAAAATCTTAACTTATTTTATTACATCAGAAATATGTAGATATCGTGGATTACATTTACAAAGATTTCTGATGCGTTACAATTATCACATGCACATATTTGTCCTACACCCAGTTTTGAAAGTGAAAAAAAAAGAAAAGAAAAATTGAAGTTAAAGTCAATAAATCACTTTCCAAAAGGTTTATTTTAAGCAAAAAGTCAATTTCAGAAATTTTGAGTAAAAAGTTAGAAGAAGATAAGTTACGAATGAACAAACTCAAATAAATTTGTCAGGTTTGTCCAGAGCGTAGCGTAGGACATTTAATGGACAAGTAAGTGATACCAAAGTTGCAATTTTGATGTAGCAATAGGCAAAATATCAAAAACGTAATTATGCGAGGGAGATCTGTCTGATTTTTAGATATCGATTGCTGGATAACGATCACATGTCATAATATTATACGCTACGGACTTGCAATGGTTTACCATTTCCTAGTTAAATAAGAGAAAGAATTGTATAAAAGGTAAAGGTTTCTGGGAAGGAAAATATAGTTATAATACAAATTATATGCAAAAGGTATTATTTTTGAATCTATTAAATTTAAAAAAAATTAAAAACGAATTATTTCCAGAGATACAATGAATAAAACTGGAAGAATCTATAATTAACATTTAGAGAATATATTTTAATTAATTTAATAATTTAATTTATTTATATTTTAATATTTAAACTAAATTATTTATTGCTTTATTTAGATAAAAATGTGATCGAGTAGAATGTGGAATTATTGTAGTTTCAACTTTAATTTAAAATAATAAATATTACTGAGATTGTATATATTCTTGAATTCTCCTCCTTTGACTTGTAAATAATGTAATAATTTATAGAAATTCAGTATGAAAACGGGAAAAAGAAACAGAATTTTTTGATGCACAAAGAAAATTGAAACATTTTTTATTTGAATTATTCAATTTAATCTAAAATATATAAATATTAATTTGTGATTCACGTAAAGGAAAAAGAATTTACATAATAAAAACGGGGGCTCCATTGATTGATATTCTAATCTGAGCAAAAATAATTGAATTCTATAAATAAATTATATAAATTATTTTAGGAATGATTCCGAATTAATAACTAAATAATTCGTTCTTTCAATTAATTTCGTTAATTCCATTCATGAACCAAGAATGATGATTTATTAATTTTTGGTAATCAAAGCTTTTTATTATACACATTCATATAAATAAATGGAGAATATTCATTGCAATAATTCTTTCGATCCCACTAAATCAATATAATAATTTTTTTAAAGATATATTTTTATTCAACGAAAACATTTCTATGTACATTTCTTTATACATTTTTATAAATATTTTGTTTTTAACATTTATTTATAGTAACATTTTATAACTATTATTTAACCATTTATTTATAAACATTTCAATATATACTTATAATATTAATCTTCTATTTACAATATAATCACTAAAGCAATATATTTATTCTCAAAATATCATTCAATAATTTTTTTGAATATATTTATCCATAAAGGGAATGGCTGAAGTGAGGTTTAAATATAATCACTTTTATTCAAAAAAAATTAATAGAATGAATGAATAATTTACATTTTTAAATATTAATGTTCAAAATTTGGCGGAGATAATTATTTGACAATAAATTTTTTGTGTACCATCACGCTATCAATAAACCGAGAAGTACATTACATTTAATGTATATTCGACTGTATCACAAAACAAAAGCTCGTGACATGAAGTTTTCTATTAATTCAGATTAACTACTCTTGACATTATTTTTTTTTTAAAAAGCTCGATACTTTACTACATAATTTTTCAAATAGGAAATACAGAACATTCTTTACTTGACTTTCTCCCGTATTTTAGATTAATTTTTTTTATATTTGAATTACAAATAATTTAAATGACGTAATAAATGAAATTTCAATTTCTGATAAACCAGATACCGAAAATCGAAGAGGATTATAGAATACGTGAAGAAAGTGGAAATGAAAATTTAGGCAAATATTGGTGCATACAATTTGATTCTCAACTTTTTCAACAAATTTGGAAATTGGACAAGTCGAAATATGTAATCATAACGAAGATGCGTTAAAAAACATAATCCATTATTTATTATTTATTTTTTATTATTTATTACTATCTATTACTTATTATTTAGTCATCATCATCATGTTTTAAAGAAATTGAATTGTTAACTATTAATTATATCTTTTTAGAAAAATATTATTATTACAAATTATTTATAGAATTTACATGAATAAAATATTTAACTTTATTTATATATCTATTTGTTGTCGTAATTAAATACATCTTTGAATTAAGATTTTTGCAATTTCATACAATTTATAAGAGGTATTTTTGATTTTCTCTGTTGGAGAAAATTACTGTGTAAGTGAATTAAGTTTAAGAGAATTTTGTGCACAAAACATAATTACGTAATTAGACTAGGAAATGATAAACCATTGCAAGTCCGGAGCGTATAATATTGTGACATGTGAGCATTATCTAACAATTGTTATCTAAAATCGGACAGACACTCTTGCATGATTACGTTTTTGATATTTTACCTATTGCTGCATCAAAAATGCAACTTTGGCATCAACTAACGCTACGCTCCGGACAGTTAGATAAATTTTATGTAACTAAATTCATATTATTTGGTAACATGACAAGAAATATATTTTTAATACGTATTTGTCTTCCATATCGCACAACATTGATACGTCATACGTTTCGTTTCATTATTTTAAGAAAAAAAAACATAAGTTTAGATCAAATTCTAGTTTACAGATTTTTTTGATGACAAAATCGATTTATTATCTGAAAATAATATATTCCCATTTATACCTATACGCATCATCTCATATCTCCAAAGATTATAAATATATTTATACATCCGATACATTTATTGGAAAATTTTTTATTCCTTTTAAAATTTCATCTTAAAAAAATGGCTTTAGTAATTATCAAAGACTAAGGTTTTTTTAAAGAAAAAGGGAGGATGTTATGAACTTAGTACTTGCTGTAATTGTTGATACAGTTTTCACTAAAGTTATCAACTCACTTGTGGTAAAGTATATAATATTATATATTATATTTTAATGCATAAAATATTTTTTTAAGTATATAAAAATCTAATACGGAATGCCATTGTTACACCACTACTTGGTTTACTTAATGGTAAATTAATAATTATAATAGTAATTATTATTATTATCGAAAGAATTAACAATTCACAATAAAATAATAATAATAATCAATGTTTCAATGTTCCATTGTATGATATGAAAATGCATGTACAAATCTTGAAGTTTACTTTATTGTGTAAAACTCCAAATGCCACTTATAATACACCTCAAGAAGCTCAAGAGGATGGAACAGTGTTGATTTTTTTAAGATTCTTTACTAATAATAAAATTTTCTTAAATTACCGAAAATGTTGGTTCCTTCCTTGATTCCGTCATTGAATTCTTTACCGTGGCTATAACTTTATTTTTGGTATTCTATGATAAGATTGATATATAGCTATATTTTTATGTATATTATCTCAATAAAATTTTATAGTTTACAAATTAATTAGAAAGCCAAAGGTGAAAACAGAGTTTTTCCATTATGTCAAGCTGACATTCCAGTTGGTTCTATAAAATGTCAATTTTGTACCAGCGTTATAAATGAAAAAACCCCTCCTCAATATCCAGGAGACAACGGCGAGGCAACCAAAGATTCTACTGCAAATCTTGCTGCATCTTCGCATGATTATCTAATAGATATTAATACATAGAACTAAATTTCTTAATTTTAAATTATAATTTATCCCTCCATGTATTGTATGTGTTCTCATTTAATTGATTTCGGAATTATTATCGAAATTATTTAAATTATTTATTTAATATCAATGTTCATATATGTATTAGAACATCATTAATTTCATCAATTAAAGCGTATTTATTATTCATTTCAATTATAACGTATTTATTATTCTTTCGGGCTTCTAGAGAAAATTTGTAATAATCCTATATATCTCACGCAATTCTATTGAACAATAAATGTATAAATAATTAATAATTTTTTGCTGAACTTTTAATGTTTCGATGACTCATAATGATGAATTATATTATTTTTTTTATTGGAATTGTGATTTCTTTTATTAGTTTAGATGATAATAAATACTATCGAGTTTTAAATTATATTTCACAAGTGGATTAGACAATATTAACCAAACATCTTCATGACAAAAACTTCTTAAAAGATACAATAAGAATGCCACTCGCTGAATTATCCCAAGCCAAAGAATTACAAACATCAACTAGTCCGTCAGTTCCCGCAACGCATGTAAATATTATATAACTTCAAAAATTTTACACGTTTTGCATCAAAGATAATTTGCCATTTATTGATGGCATTCAACACTTTTTTTTTTGAATGACCTGTTACAATTAAACAAATAAAATTAGTTTTGAAAAAATCTTTGGATTCCTTAAGACAATATTGATATCAATCAAGTAAAATCAACTTTTTTTGCATCAAAAAGATAATTTTTCAATTATTGACGGATTTCTTTCTTGAATGGCTTGTTACGATTACAATATATTGATACAAATAATATCGAGTTTCTTTAAACCATATGATCTTGAGATTGGTAATTTTATGTTCGGCGTGTAAATTTAATAATGTGAGAATACTAAAGAATACTAATCAATATTAAGTACAAATAAATAATCTGGACTATATGGACCTTATGAACTATACAGGTTAAATCATCAAATTTACTTTAATTTTTAATTTTTAATTGATATCGATATCATTAGAATTATCCACTCTCTTTTTTTTTTTATTTATGCTTAGTGAGTTAGAGAATTCGAGTTTTTCTAATAATACAATTAGAATTTTTGTGAAAGAATTTTAGAAGGAATAATTAACATTCACGCGAAAAATATCAAATTATTTTTAATCGACGATCTTTCTTACGGGATTTTTTGTAACAAATCAAATTATTTAATCTTAATTCCCAATTCCCTATCCCCCGCTTTAAAATACAAAAGAATATCCTTGTATAGTAGACTATCATAGAAAACTTTGTATAGCAAACTATACATTAGAACTCTATGTATTACAAGTATTAACCACGTGCAAACAGCTAAATTATATTGTATAATTTATATATTCGCCAATCTGATTGATTTTATACAAATCGGAGATTCAAATCTTGCATACATATGTAGAAATATATTAAATTACAATGGATTACTTATTACCAATTTGGCAGGTCCCTTTTTTTTTCGTTGGGTCTAGAATTTTTTTTCCTTGTCACATATTTAGTGACGGTGTTCTTGCAGTCATTTGAAATATGATCTATTACATCAGATAATATAAAATTTATACATCTGATTTTTTGACATTTGAAATAGAAAAATTTCTCATTTCATTTGCATATTATTGATTAATAGTGAACAATAATTTTTATTGTTCACATTCAAATGTTAAGGTATGATTAATACATTTTTAAATAATGAGCAAAAGACATGAGATTTACTTAATAGAAAAATATCTCATGTATATCATATATTTAATTTAATTATTAACATTTGAATGTGAACAATTAGAATTATTGTTCACTTTTAAAAAACCAAATGTATAAATTATATATTATCTGCAAAATACAATTTTTAAATAATGAATTACATCAGCACGAAAATTTTTTTCCTGTGAGTAAAAGAGGCAGCAAAATTCTCAAGATTTTTTTTTCCTTTTCCCTTAGTCTTTCTTGATAATAATTGAGAGAAAACTTCCGTTAATAAAAGCGTTATTAATAAAAAAAAAATTTATTGACAAAAATAATTTTAAATACTTTTAACATAATAATTGGTAAGCACTGTAAATAGTCTATGGAAATTATAATAATAATAAATATTATGAAGCGAAAATTATATGAAAGAAAAACTTTATTGCAACATGTACATTTAATCGATTAGTATTTCTTGGTTAATTGATTTTATTTCACTTGAATTAATTTCACATTTCAGCAATGTTTCATTTCATCGCATTTCATCTCTTCTTATTAATTGTTATATAGAATATTAATTTAATTTTTTTTCTTTTCGCACTAAATTTTTTTTTTCTTTTTCGTATTTAATTAGAATATAATATGCACTACACTATTACTTCCGATTATCTTTTTATGGACGTTGGGGACAAAACTCTCGTGATAAGTCGTAAGTATATTATCATTATAAATTAAAAATTTATTGTTGTATATTTCACATTTTATATTAACCTTTTTATTCTTTCTTTTAATACATTATAGGCGAATATATGAACAACAGAATCGATGCATTGTTAGCTGCTAACGGTGCATCGATTAATGATTTTACTCGCACCTTCGTTTACTCTGCGCCACCACCACTACCACCACCACCGCAATCATTAACACCAACACCAATTCCATCGCCAACACCACAAGTGGTTGCCTCTTCTTCCCGACCTCGCAGAAACTTGAGGCAGGGGGACAAAAACTCGAAAGAGCAACTCAAGGAGTTACTCAAAAAGATTAAAATCACCGTTGAAGGGGATCTTCAACAGGTGACGAAGAACTGGTCGGCGGAAGAATATGCGGCACGCCGAAGATTGGTGAAGTTTACTCGTCGGGTGGAAGGAAATGAAATTAAAGCGTCGTTTAGTGTATTGAGGCCCGACGAGGAAGCAGATAATGGGACTTATGTCTCATGTATCTGGGATGAAGATCAGGGAGAGTTCTGTGTTACGTCGGTGGACATTCTTAATTTAGTAGGGGGCCTTACCGGGGTTAGGGTCACGAAAGCTGAACAAACCCGAATTAGAAGAAACATAGAGACCTTCAGACCTATAACCGTCGGGAAGAACAAGAATGGAGGTCTCTATGGGACGATCATGTCCTTCCCTAACCCCCGGCCACGAAATATTAAGAAAGATATTAAGATATTTTCGTGGTCGAGTGTAAGTGCGGTGTTAGAGAAGATCTTTCGAAGGGGATGAGGTGGGAATGAAGAAGTTCGATGGTGGATATAATTCATTTTTTTTTATAATATTAAATGATTTTAAAAATTTTAATTTAGATTATATTTTTTTTTTTGACTTTGTAACTTCGAATTTTATTTTTTTTTAAAATCTTTTATAAATAAATGCAAATTTATTTTTTTATTTCTTAAATTCTTTATCAATAAACATAAAACAAATTATTAGTCGTCAAGATAATAGAAATAGTAATAAGAACGAAATCTTCATCACCACCGAATTGAGAATATTATTCCATGAGCTACGTAAATTAATAATAAATTATTTTTTTTGGATTGTTTTAAATTGAAGGGAACCACAGGTTTTGGAAAAATGATTATGATGATTTAATTGGTTCAATCCTCGATTTATCTGGTTCCCCCCGAAAGTGTTTGAGAAATCAGAAAGTTTTACTTCGATGAGAAAAAATCATAAATGAATTTGTCCATTATATAAATCAGTAACATTAACTTGTGACAATATTTTAAATATGAATTTGTCCTTGAGCTCATATTCTCAAGCACGATTATTAACAAAACTTATTGTACTCAAAAACGGTTAGAAAATTTATCAATTGATGTTACTAGTTGTCTGGATTTTAATTCATTATTTTGGGTCATCAGCAATTAAAAAGAACAATTAATATAATTTAATTCACTTCAAGAACTTTGCATTAAAGATTATTATAAATTATATAATTCGGATTCTTTATACTTGGCTAGAGATTGGAACTGGATTCATATTATCTGTATCCGGATATCACAGTGAAATTAACTAATCCTTTTATCCAGTTTACATGTCATAATCTAAAATCATCCAGTTTGCTTTTTAAAGCCGGTTCCAATCCTGGCATCATCATCATTTGCTCAATTAAGCAGTTTTCATTATTTCATTCAAAATATGTGGCTCAAAAGCATTCTCAAGAATTTATTATAAAAATTCTCGAAATAGCCAATAAAAATTTAAAAAATACTGCATAGATTTTTATTTTCAGAAATTTTAAATTATTGTTCAGAGATTAGCAAATTAACTTTATAAGTAATATAAATATTTAATTATAATTTTAATGATTTAAGAAGATTTCTATTTGATGCTAAAGAATTATTATACAAAACGGCCAAAATTTATAAGAATTGCTTGAAACTAGAATAGGGATATTTAGTACTGATAGTTTAAAAAATTTTGAAAGGTTGTGTTGTAAAGGAGGAGGAAATAAAAGATTATTTTGTTACGTTGAATTTGATAATATTGTTTGATAAGTTCAGCATGATTTTATTATTTTATAACTCTATATAGAAACATTAAATAAGGGTTAGGGTTAGGGTTTTACAGTTTGATGCTTTTAATGTAATAAGATATCAATCAGCGCCGAGCTCGAAGCAGATTGAATACTTTAAATTAATAAAATAAACGAAATACTTTGCAGTTTGAAGAAATCTACATTTCCCCAAGCCCCGAACCCAGCGGTATTTATGTATCTTTTGGGGACACCTGCAACGCAGAGGGCTACATTTTTGGTCACCATGAGTTGTGGTTATCCTTACTTAGCGATACATCTGAGAATAACTTATCATTAAAAGCGGCATACTATTTTAATATAACAATCAAACGCATTGGTGACTCAAATAGTTTTAAAACACCAATCGTTAGGGTTTCTCTTTATTGTTTCATTGAAAACGTAAGACTTGTTTGACATATTTAGCAAATATAATCAACTCTTAAACGTTTAGGGTTTGATTTCTAAAAATAGAGAACCAAACGGATTGAATTCCGAAATTAGATACATAATTTAATAAACGGACACCCTAAAATGGGAATAATTAATTAAACTTTATTAATTAAATAAGACTAATTTAGTTAACAACGAGGATTAGGGTTTTTCCGAAGGAAAAACCCTAATCCGAAGTTGACTAAATACGGTCAATTCCGAAATTAGTCAGCGATCCCATGTGGGAGCACGTGTTGACCAAAAAAGGTAAGAAAACAACAAAACCTTAGGGTTTCGTGACTTCCGGTTAAGGAAAAACATTTTTCCCCTTATGGAAATTNTCCGACCAAACAAACATGTGACGATCGACAATCGGGTCGATGTCGTGACCTCGGGATCCGACTGTCGATCACATGTGACTTCTAACCTGTGACACTCACGTGGCGAGACCTCATTGGTCCGCGTGACTTCCGATCTCCCACCCGACTCAATTAGGGTTAGGGTTTTACAGTTTAATGCTTTTAATGTAATAAGATATCAATCAGCGCCGAGCTCGAAGCAGATTGAATACTTTAAATTAATAAAATAAACGAAATACTTTGCAGTTTGAAGAAATCTACATTTCCCCAAGCCCCGAACCCAGCGGTATTTATGTATCTTTTGGGGACACCTGCAACGCAGAGGGCTACATTTTTGGTCACCATGAGTTGTGGTTATCCTTACTTAGCGATACATCTGAGAATAACTTATCATTAAAAGCGGCATACTATTTTAATATAACAATCAAACGCATTGGTGACTCAAATAGTTTTAAAACACCAATCGTTAGGGTTTCTCTTTATTGTTTCATTGAAAACGTAAGACTTGTTTGACATATTTAGCAAATATAATCAACTCTTAAACGTTTAGGGTTTGATTTCTAAAAATAGAGAACCAAACGGATTGAATTCCGAAATTAGATACATAATTTAATAAACGGAACACCCTAAAATGGGAATAATTAATTAAACTTTATTAATTAAATAAGACTAATTTAGTTAACAACGAGGATTAGGGTTTTTCCGAAGGAAAAACCCTAATCCGAAGTTGACTAAATACGGTCAATTCCGAAATTAGTCAGCGATCCCATGTGGGAGCACGTGTTGACCAAAAAAGGTAAGAAAACAACAAA
>PQFF01000124.1:24729-56852 GCA_003547095.1 Diversispora epigaea
TATGAAAACTTGATTTAAACTTGATTTGAGAAGTAAATATTATATTTGAACACGAGAAATTCAATATTGTGTTTCTGATAAGCGTAAATAAAGGTTAAAAACATGATATGCTAAAATGTATATCGGGTGTCCGATATTATTTACACATATCGGTGACCCGATATTATTTATTTACACATATCGGTGACCCGATAGTTGTAAAATAAATATCGTGCACCCGATAGTTGTAAATAAATATCGGGTAGCTGATATTTATTACAAAAATCGGGTATCTTAATAAATATCGGTAATATTTAATACACCTATCGGGGATATAAAAAATTTGATTAAAAAAAAATATCGGGTACTTTAATATATCGGGGACCCGATTTTTTATAAATGACCGATATCTCCCCGACTAGTATTTATTTATACCTATCGGGGACCTATCGGGGGGCCCGATAGGTCCCCGATAAGTGCCCGATAGGTGTCCGAAATACAGATTTCGACCTGTGTTGTATATTGTATTTAAGTATTTCAGAGTATTAAAAAAGAATTAAACAAATTTTTAATTTCCTATTTGCTTTTTTATCAATTATCAAATATCAAATTCATTTAAAAGATCATATTAAAAGCATTGGAAATATTGAAATTTTAGTTATTATATACAATAGTTAAAGTATTTAATTGGAAGATTTCAATGCACATGAGACATTGGAACTTCTAATTCATCCAATGGAACTTCCAATTCCAATAAAATTTCATTAGAAGCACATTTTGAACATCACTGCGTTATAAAATGATGATATATAACGTTGTCAACATATTTTTATATTATCTATATTATTTATTATTTATTATTATATTTCTTATATATATTATCTCTATTATATTTTATACTTTATCTTTATTATAGTTAATATTATTGTTAATCAATTTTGTCATGTAATACGAATTATAGTTCATTACTAAAATAGTTCTTAAATAGATTTGTAATTTTAAAGTAGATCTGTAGTACAAACAAGATATTAGACAAGAGTACAGACATAATTACAAACACGATCTTTGACATTACAAGAGACATGGTTACAGACTTAGGTCTAGACGTAGTATTTAGCATACATCTAGACAAGAATACAGACATAAATACAGACATAATCTAAAGTATATATAAAGGCTGAGTTTTCTCTCAATCTAACAAGGGAGGTGGAAGTGGAAGGAGAGGATAGAGTCCAGAGTTCAAGAGAGTTAAGTCTTGAAATAGTGTAGTTAACTTACAATTAGGTAGTAATTGTATAATAACCCGTCAGTATAGTAAATTTGTAATAAAGTCTCTGTGACAATTTGATTTAATAATTCTATGTGAATTATTGTTCTTATTCTTTGCGAATAAACCTTTATAAAAACTCACCCCTTGCCTCTTTCGACACATATAACCGCATTAATAAATCTTTCGTAATAAAACCATCGCAACTTTAACACATTACTTATATTAGTTCATTTATATAAGATATAATCCCTGTTAGTAGTTGATTTGTAACCCTGATTTTAGGTCACGAAGGTAGTCACGGTCAACAATTTGGTGGTGACTGTGAGGTCTGATTAATCCCTTGCAAATTTTGATTTTGTAATATAGAATAATAGGAATAGTATTATACCTGTCGCCCAAATTCAAAATCCAAATGCCGAAATCCCAAATGCTGAAATCCCAAATCCCAAATTATAATTAGTATTTTTTGCCGAAATCCCAAATCCCAAATCCCAAATACTAGTAATTTGTGCATTTTGGCGTCCCAAATCCCAAATTATTTGGGATTTGGGCAACACGTATAAATAGTATACCCCTTGAGATTAGTTTTTGATTAGTTTTTGATTAGTTTTAGTAAATCTTAGTGAAGATTTAGTGATAGAAATTCCCATATGAAATTTAAAGTAGTTTAAAATAGTTTTAAGAGATTTCATATGAATCTATTTCTTTTGATTTAGTAATAGTTACCCTTTAGTAATTTTAATTTAACCTCCATGTGATGCTCATCGTGGAATCAATGTTACTAGTACGACTAGGCAAAGATAATGGTTAAAAAAAAATATAGTATTAATTTCTTATAGACAATTTAATTTTAAATAATTATATTTATTTATTATATTTTAATGGTAGTAAAATTTGTTAATGAAATACAATAGTACATCAGTAAATTTTTTTAAACATAAGCCTTCGAAGTCCTTCACTCCGTTAACCTTCGAATACCTCCAACATAAACGTAATATTTATGAAGGTTATTGGTACCGAAAACCTTCATTTTTATTAATAAAACGTAATACTCCAGAGGTTATTGATATCGATAACCTTCAATAACCTTCACTTTATCATAATAAACGTAATATTTGCGAAAGTTATTGGTCTGATAACCTTCAATAACCTTTGAAAACGAAATTATTACAATAACCTCCGACATAAAAAATTTCCTGATGTAGAAATATGAATATTTCATATTCATTAATAATTATAGTTCTTGTTATAATTAATTTAAATTCAATCACATTTACATTAGTAGTATTTTGACTCGTGATTTTAGAAATTATTTTATCTATAATCTTTTTTTAATATTAGTAATAGTAAATCAGTACATTTCTTGAGAGAGAAGCAATAGTAAATTAATAATGACAAGAATGAGTCTCTGCTAAACTTGAGTAAGACCTAAGAGGAGGCAAAAGTTTCGAGAGACAAGAGTAAGTCAACATTGATGAAAAAGCTTAATAGTAATAATATCTGGCNACTATTAGTATGACTTGTAATATAATATTTCGGGGTTCTATAGAAAGATATTGGGACATTTTGTTCGGGCGTGTAACTTATTGGTTGCTAGATTTGTTACTGAAGATGATCTGCAAGAAGCCCAAGAAAGATTAAGGGATATGTCAATAAATATAGAAAGAACCTATGGGCCTGAATTTATTACAAGTAATATCCATTTATCAATGCATATTCCTGAATGCATACGGGATTATGGCTCTGTTTATAGTTTTTGGTTATTCCCGTACGAGCGATTAAATAGATACATAGGTAAGCCACACATATCGGGTTTACGAAATTATAATAAATAAAATTTTAACACAAATCTTTTCATAGGTTCATATCCCAACAGTAATCGACAGATCGAACCTGAACTTATGCGAATTGTTCTTAAAAATTCGCTTGTGGATTATCATCTGACACGTCAATGGACATCTGGTCTCCTAGAGAAGTCCCATCAATTTCTTTCTCCAAAGAAAGCTGCCGGCAGTTTAGCTGTAACTAATGAATTTGATAGAGAAGAGTTACAGTATTTTATCTCAATGAGACATGATATATCTAATAAGATCTATGGCACTGAACTTATACCAGGACGTATGCTGACGCCTTCGCATGAAAAGGTAAGTATTCCTATAGAAGTTCAAAAAATATTATGCGAATGGTATGCAACATTATATAATAGAAAAAAGAAGGATGTAAATGCGTGTATGGAAGTAACTATGAACCAACATGCAAGATTAATAATTGGTAATGAAATATTTGGGTCCATGATCGCTGGACGACATGAAAATAATGCAATTATATTAGCGAAGTGGAAAGCATACAGAGATGGAAGCAGTGATATTTACCCTGGAGAGGTACAATATTATTTCGAACATACTCTAACACTTCCAAAAGGACCCAAAACACATCTTCTAGCATATGTCAAATGGTATAAAAATGCGCCTTCCTCTAATATACGATTTAAACATAAATTTATAGAACCCGAAAAGTCAAATACAGAATTATGGAAAGCAGAATACTGTGAGGAAGGTCAAGATTCAATTATAGCAGTGCATAGAATATATGGTCGAGCAATTAAGATAAATTATCAAGTGGGAAAAAGCGATAATTATGTCTCAATAATTCCGTTGAATAGAAGATTTATTGTTTAATTTATTTTATTTTATTTATATTATATATATTATTTTCATATAAATAATAAAGCATAGTTATATTTTTATTGTTTTAAATAATCTCTTAGCATATATGAAAACTTGATTTAAACTTGATTTGAGAAGTAAATATTATATTTGAACATGAGAAATTCAATATTGTGTTTCTGATAAGCGTAAATAAAGGTTAAAAACATGATATGCTAAAATGTATATCGGGTGTCCGATATTATTTACACATATCGGTGACCCGATATTATTTATTTACACATATCGGTGACCCGATAGTTGTAAAATAAATATCGTGCACCCGATAGTTGTAAATAAATATCGGGTAGCTGATATTTATTACAAAAATCGGGTATCTTAATAAATATCGGTAATATTTAATACACCTATCGGGGATATAAAAAATTTGATTAAAAAAAAATATCGGGTACTTTAATATATCGGGGACCCGATTTTTTATAAATGACCGATATCTCCCCGACTAGTATTTATTTATACCTATCGGGGACCTATCGGGGGGCCCGATAGGTCCCCGATAAGTGCCCGATAGGTGTCCGAAATACAGATTTCGACCTGTGTTGTATATTGTATTTAAGTATTTCAGAGTATTAAAAAAGAATTAAACAAATTTTTAATTTCCTATTTGCTTTTTTATCAATTATCAAATATCAAATTCATTTAAAAGATCATATTAAAAGCATTGGAAATATTGAAATTTTAGTTATTATATACAATAGTTAAAGTATTTAATTGGAAGATTTCAATGCACATGAGACATTGGAACTTCTAATTCATCCAATGGAACTTCCAATTCCAATAAAATTTCATTAGAAGCACATTTTGAACATCACTGCGTTATAAAATGATGATATATAACGTTGTCAACATATTTTTATATTATCTATATTATTTATTATTTATTTACACATATCGGTGACCCGATAGTTGTAAAATAAATATCGTGCACCCGATAGTTGTAAATAAATATCGGGTAGCTGATATTTATTACAAAAATCGGGTATCTTAATAAATATCGGTAATATTTAATACACCTATCGGGGATATAAAAAATTTGATTAAAAAAAAATATCGGGTACTTTAATATATCGGGGACCCGATTTTTTATAAATGACCGATATCTCCCCGACTAGTATTTATTTATACCTATCGGGGACCTATCGGGGGGCCCGATAGGTCCCCGATAAGTGCCCGATAGGTGTCCGAAATACAGATTTCGACCTGTGTTGTATATTGTATTTAAGTATTTCAGAGTATTAAAAAAGAATTAAACAAATTTTTAATTTCCTATTTGCTTTTTTATCAATTATCAAATATCAAATTCATTTAAAAGATCATATTAAAAGCATTGGAAATATTGAAATTTTAGTTATTATATACAATAGTTAAAGTATTTAATTGGAAGATTTCAATGCACATGAGACATTGGAACTTCTAATTCATCCAATGGAACTTCCAATTCCAATAAAATTTCATTAGAAGCACATTTTGAACATCACTGCGTTATAAAATGATGATATATAACGTTGTCAACATATTTTTATATTATCTATATTATTTATTATTTATTATTATATTTCTTATATATATTATCTCTATTATATTTTATACTTTATCTTTATTATAGTTAATATTATTGTTAATCAATTTTGTCATGTAATACGAATTATAGTTCATTACTAAAATAGTTCTTAAATAGATTTGTAATTTTAAAGTAGATCTGTAGTACAAACAAGATATTAGACAAGAGTACAGACATAATTACAAACACGATCTTTGACATTACAAGAGACATGGTTACAGACTTAGGTCTAGACGTAGTATTTAGCATACATCTAGACAAGAATACAGACATAAATACAGACATAATCTAAAGTATATATAAAGGCTGAGTTTTCTCTCAATCTAACAAGGGAGGTGGAAGTGGAAGGAGAGGATAGAGTCCAGAGTTCAAGAGAGTTAAGTCTTGAAATAGTGTAGTTAACTTACAATTAGGTAGTAATTGTATAATAACCCGTCAGTATAGTAAATTTGTAATAAAGTCTCTGTGACAATTTGATTTAATAATTCTATGTGAATTATTGTTCTTATTCTTTGCGAATAAACCTTTATAAAAACTCACCCCTTGCCTCTTTCGACACATATAACCGCATTAATAAATCTTTCGTAATAAAACCATCGCAACTTTAACACATTACTTATATTAGTTCATTTATATAAGATATAATCCCTGTTAGTAGTTGATTTGTAACCCTGATTTTAGGTCACGAAGGTAGTCACGGTCAACAATTTGGTGGTGACTGTGAGGTCTGATTAATCCCTTGCAAATTTTGATTTTGTAATATAGAATAATAGGAATAGTATTATACCTGTCGCCCAAATTCAAAATCCAAATGCCGAAATCCCAAATGCTGAAATCCCAAATCCCAAATTATAATTAGTATTTTTTGCCGAAATCCCAAATCCCAAATCCCAAATACTAGTAATTTGTGCATTTTGGCGTCCCAAATCCCAAATTATTTGGGATTTGGGCAACACGTATAAATAGTATACCCCTTGAGATTAGTTTTTGATTAGTTTTTGATTAGTTTTAGTAAATCTTAGTGAAGATTTAGTGATAGAAATTCCCATATGAAATTTAAAGTAGTTTAAAATAGTTTTAAGAGATTTCATATGAATCTATTTCTTTTGATTTAGTAATAGTTACCCTTTAGTAATTTTAATTTAACCTCCATGTGATGCTCATCGTGGAATCAATGTTACTAGTACGACTAGGCAAAGATAATGGTTAAAAAAAAATATAGTATTAATTTCTTATAGACAATTTAATTTTAAATAATTATATTTATTTATTATATTTTAATGGTAGTAAAATTTGTTAATGAAATACAATAGTACATCAGTAAATTTTTTTAAACATAAGCCTTCGAAGTCCTTCACTCCGTTAACCTTCGAATACCTCCAACATAAACGTAATATTTATGAAGGTTATTGGTACCGAAAACCTTCATTTTTATTAATAAAACGTAATACTCCAGAGGTTATTGATATCGATAACCTTCAATAACCTTCACTTTATCATAATAAACGTAATATTTGCGAAAGTTATTGGTCTGATAACCTTCAATAACCTTCACTTTATCATAATAAACGTAATATTTGCGAAAGTTATTGGTCTGATAACCTTCAATAACCTTTGAAAACGAAATTATTACAATAACCTCCGACATAAAAAATTTCCTGATGTAGAAATATGAATATTTCATATTCATTAATAATTATAGTTCTTGTTATAATTAATTTAAATTCAATCACATTTACATTAGTAGTATTTTGACTCGTGATTTTAGAAATTATTTTATCTATAATCTTTTTTTAATATTAGTAATAGTAAATCAGTACATTTCTTGAGAGAGAAGCAATAGTAAATTAATAATGACAAGAATGAGTCTCTGCTAAACTTGAGTAAGACCTAAGAGGAGGCAAAAGTTTCGAGAGACAAGAGTAAGTCAACATTGATGAAAAAGCTTAATAGTAATAATATCTGGCATGTCTTCATACCACTACCTTATATTATTTATAGAATAGATACTGATGTTATAAAAATTAATATTAGAAAAAGAGAGGAAAATATGATAGCAAATATTATGATGCATAATGAACTCAAAACATAATGAATTCATTTAACAAATTATTAGAACATTATAAAAACATAGTTTAATTTTTAATTATTTTTTTTTACGCATATTTTATTATAGTTACATATAGTTTATATATTATAATAGTACATTTAATAATTATCCCTTTATAGTTATTGATTAAAATAGTTATTTTAACAGTAGACATTTCGTAAAACAAATAGATGGAACAGTAACATAGTGAATAGAAGTCTTGATGGAAAATAATAATGGAAGTAATGGTGGAAGATTTACGATGCATTTCCTACAAATTGACTTAAAAAATTGAAAAATTAGTAAGGATATAAATACAAATATAAAAATAAAAGAGGGCCCGCAGAGCAACATCTCTTTTATTTGACTCTAGACCGACCCACAGAGTAACACAGTACTAGAGTATTGGAATTAATAATTCAAAGCATATCTTTATTATTGACTATTTCTAATATTTTTATGAGCATGGCAAATAATCTGGTCTGAAGTTTCTATTCGAAAGCAACGCACTAAACTACAAAAATGTTAAAGAAAATCCCGAAAATGAACATTTTCTTGGGAGAGACGAGTATTAGTATCACAAAAATTTTCTGTTTCTTGAGCTAGCGAAAAATTACGATTCTAAAAAAGAATATTAATATTTTTTTTTTTTAAAAAAAAGAGCAAATGAAATATTTATAAGAGTAAAATGAAAATTACTCGTATATCATTACAACTTCTTCTTAAATTATAAACTTCTCTTCGAAGTTGTTCTATCCTTTGTTCATTGGTAACTTGATAGTCAGTATATAAAGCTTGAAGAATGATAAGTTCTTCTTGTACAGATGATAACTCTGCTTCTAGCTCAGAACAACGACAGTTAAGGAGATGACGACGAAAGAATTTAGCTGTTTCTTGAAGAATCATAATCCCCCCTACAATAATATTCGAATATTAACACGCACGAGTAAAGCGATTGGTCCTAGGCATTGTTATAACTAAAGTAATTTAAACGATAAATAAATTACAATTTAGTATTTTCCTTCAAGAATATATGAGGTTATGCAAGAACGTTCTCAAAAAGTAAAAGAGGTTGCGACGAGCTATACCTGTCGCCCAAATTCAAAATCCAAATGCCAAAATCCCAAATGCCGAAATCCCAAATCCCAAATCCCAAATTACAATTAGTATTTTTTGCCGAAATCCCAAATCCCAAATCCCAAATTACAATTAGTATTTTTTGCCGAAATCCCAAATCCCAAATCCCAAATACTAGTAATTTGTGCATTTTGGCATCCCAAATCCCAAATTATTTGGGATTTGGGCAACACGTATACGACGAGCTTTCAACGACATAACATCAAGTGCAAAGTCTTTTAATATCTCCTTTTCATTAAGGGAAGCTGGGTCACTCATGTTAACTCCATCCACCAGCTTGGCAAAAAATAACAATATTTCTATAAATTACTCTAAAGGAGAATACCAGAAAATACTAAGTAAGTTTGACTTACAAATAACAAAAAGTAGATTGAAGCAATGGGAAAAATTAACAAACCTGATCTCAAAATAATATCTTCTTAAATAAATGTGTAAAAATTTTTCAGTGGGAAAATTCTCGAGTTCGAAAAATATTGGTGGGAAAAATAAAAACAAAGAAATTTGTATTTAGACAAATTTGAATATGATAAGAAAATGTATTTTTAGAAAAAACGTGGGAAACATGAGAAAATTTTAAAAGTCTATTACAAAACACATGGAAAACACAAGGTGACAATAACATACATGCACACATGATATACAAAATTAGCTTAAAACTTGTATAGATCAGAATGATAAACCAAAATCGATTTACGCCATAATATTTTCTCTTTGTTGTTCAAAAACGGAAATAAGGCGTATATGAAAATAATATCGTGATTAGATATGATTTAATATACAAAGTTCTAAATTATTTGAGAACAATCCAAAACAAATTTTGGATTTATCATAAGTGGAACTTTATGACTAAGTTGGAAGGAATTGTCAACATATTTTTATATTATCTATATTATTTATTATTTATTATTATATTTCTTATATATATTATCTCTATTATATTTTATACTTTATCTTTATTATAGTTAATATTATTGTTAATCAATTCTGTCATATAATACGAATTATAGTTCATTACTAAAATAGTTCTTAAATAGATTTGTAATTTTAAAGTAGATCTGTAGTACAGACAAGATATTAGACAAGAGTACAGACATAATTACAAACACGATTTTTGACATTACAAGAGATATGGTTACAGACTTAGATCTAGACGTAGTATTTAGCATACATCTAGACAAGAATACAGACATAAATACAGACATAATCTAAAGTATATATAAAGGCTGAGTTTTCTCTCAATCTAACAAGGAAGGTGGGAGTGGAAGGAGAGGATAGAGTCCAGAGTTCAAGAGAGTTAAGTCTTGAAATAGTGTAGTTAACTTACAATTAGGTAGTAATTGTATAATAACCCGTCAGTATAGTAAATTTGTAATAAAGTCTCTGTGACAATTTGATTTAATAATTCTGTGTGAATTATTGTTCTTATTCTTTGCGAATAAACCTTTATAAAAACTCACCCCTTACCTCTTTCGACACATATAACCGCATTAATAAATCCTTCGTAATAAAACCATCGCAACTTTAACACATTACTTATATTAGTTCATTTATATAAGATATAATCCCTGTTAGTAGTTGATTTGTAACCCTGACTTTAGGTCACGAAAATAGTCACGGTCAACAACGTTATATATATATCATTTATAAACGTAATATGAACAGTACGTATTTATAGCATACTAGAACGTTATGTTCTAGTACGTAAATGTCGTTCTAGAACATAATACGAATGTTCCATTCATATAACGTTATAGAACGTTATATAAAAATTACTAATGATACTAGTAAATTTATCTTACTAATTTTAAATTTAAATCTAAATTTAAAAAAAATATATGATTATATAAACTTCTAAAAATAACTTCCTAATACTAAATTTATTATCCTCCTAAAAAGGTAAATTTTGTTATCAATATGCGAACTAATAAATAATTAATATACAATGCCATGCATATTGATTTCAGCCTTTTAATTACTATCTATATACAGTACACATTATACANTGTGAATTATTGTTCTTATTCTTTGCGAATAAACCTTTATAAAAACTCACCCCTTACCTCTTTCGACACATATAACCGCATTAATAAATCCTTCGTAATAAAACCATCGCAACTTTAACACATTACTTATATTAGTTCATTTATATAAGATATAATCCCTGTTAGTAGTTGATTTGTAACCCTGACTTTAGGTCACGAAAATAGTCACGGTCAACAACGTTATATATATATCATT
The DNA here is from genome assembly GCA_003547095.1 of Diversispora epigaea. Lineage (NCBI taxonomy): Eukaryota > Fungi > Glomeromycota > Glomeromycetes > Diversisporales > Diversisporaceae > Diversispora > Diversispora epigaea. The sequence goes on from PQFF01000124.1 coordinate 35,730, forward strand.
TATAAACGTAATATGAACAGTACGTATTTATAGCATACTAGAACGTTATGTTCTAGTACGTAAATGTCGTTCTAGAACATAATACGAATGTTCCATTCATATAACGTTATAGAACGTTATATAAAAATTACTAATGATACTAGTAAATTTATCTTACTAATTTTAAATTTAAATCTAAATTTAAAAAAAATATATGATTATATAAACTTCTAAAAATAACTTCCTAATACTAAATTTATTATCCTCCTAAAAAGGTAAATTTTGTTATCAATATGCGAACTAATAAATAATTAATATACAATGCCATGCATATTGATTTCAGCCTTTTAATTACTATCTATATACAGTACACATTATACATGTCATCAAAACTATTAAATTGAGTTAGACGTAATTAAAATTGAAAAAAATTGAAGTTGAGTTAAGGTAAATTTTAATTTTTATTAATAATTGATGCAATTAATTGAGTCAGACATAATTAAAAATTAAAATTTTAAGAATTGAGTCAAGACCAAATTAGTTTTGACGATATGTATACATCAGTAATTATATTAATTTGAAGATTTTTGAAATTATATCGTAACGTTAGATTTTAAAGATCTTTGATTGTGTTACAAATCTCCAAAATCGAAATTTAATGTTTAATGAATAGCTACGACTATCATTATATTTATAATAATTGTATTTTCATATTAAGACATATATATAAAAGATTTACTTTAATAATTTCAAATGTATTTGTTATATTATAAAATATTTATATATAAAATTATAAAAAAATTATTGCTATTTTATAAATTTATTCTTTTTCATTTATAAAAGCTTCATCATCTTCGTCATCTCCATCTTTATTTTCAGTTGAATAGTTGATTTCGTGATGAAGACTTTCATCATTTTTTATTTGTTCCTAAAAATTTTTGAAATTGTTATTTTTTATTAAATTTTTTATGTAATTATATATAAAACTTATCTCAAAAATAAGTAATAATGGTTTTATTATTTTTTCTTTATTAATTATATTTGATAACTTGGGATTTAGATTTTTACACATAACAATAGCAAAAACTTTCTGATGGATCGGTATATCAGCATTAAAGATTTTTTCTAATACACAATCAATATATATAGTTTCAGAATTAGATATTCTTTTAAAAAGGTTTCTATAAATTTTACGAACTTGCAAGATGCTTTCCATGTTGCAATCACATTATGATCATCAGTGCTCTGTATATAGGGTAATTCTTTTTCTCCAAAAATACTAAAAAGAGTTTTTCGATAAATGGAAGCAGTAGTTCCTCGAAGTTGGCGATACTTTTTCAATAACTAAAAATTTAATATTATATACAATTATCTAAAATATTTTGAAAAATAATATTTTAGCAACAAGGTAAAAATAATTACATTCGTCATTATTCGATTGACATAAAATGTGTTCTATTTTTTTAAAGAATAGGTATTAAATATTTCTCTATAATTTTTTTTTGTGACAGATTTTGAGATTTTTTTAAAATCGTCTTGTATTGGATAGATGGCTTTATTAAAGGTTTCATCTGCTATTTCCTTTATTAATTTCTAATAATAAAACAAATTATAAGTAATCCTTTATAATTTATTATCAAACGAAAGGTTTTGCAACCAGAATTACCGTAACAAATGCTGACAAAATTTCTTTTTTTTTACTTTTTATAAATTCAACAATTATTTTTTCTAAATTATCAATTTTATTATTCAGGGTATTACATGTTTTTATTAATTCAGCATTTTGCATAATTAATTTATCAATTGTTAAATTTCTCGTGCTTCCTTCTAGTATTCTTTCATGTTGCGTTTTTTCTTGTGTTCCTTGTGTTTCTATAAATAAATATTAGAAATTATTTTTAAAAAAAGGAACAGATTATTATTATTACCTTTGGTTATATCTGAAGTCTCACAATTAATTTGGTCTACATCTCGGGTTTGAATTCTTTTTCTATTTGAATTTTCAATAGTTTCTTTTTTTTAAAAATTTTTATGACTAGGAGTGAACATTTTAAGATTTTATAAAAAAAATGATGAAAAAAATATTGTATTTATAATAATCTATAAAATATTTTCATTATTTTCAAGACGACCCATTTCACAAGATCTGATTAATTGTATTATTATTTCGAAAGGTTACAATTACATTTAAGCATTAACAAAAAATTAATATTTTAATATATTGTAAATATTTGAAAAGAATTAAATGATTAATAAATATCTCCTAGATACAAATTTTTATTATAAAATAGTAAATCCTCCTATATTAATAAATAAAGATATAAATTTTAGTAAAGATTCGACTTCCTTGAAATTAGTCACTGATACATATTTTGTTTTCCATTTACTTTAAAAAGATATTTGCAATTTTTCTTCTCACAAAGTATTTAAGAAAAAAATGTATAAAGGTCAGTTAAGACAGTAAAGTAAAAATAAAATTCTTAAAAAATCTCTGTTTATTTATCTCTTAAATCATAAGGTTTAAAGATAATATATGGATTCTGTAATTAATAACTTTTCACTTATTTTCGTAAACTTATAATGCAGTATAAACATAAAATAATAACATTATATTTATTTCAATAATTTCACAGTATGTCAATATATGTTGAGAATATTATACAATCTATTAAAAACGTTAAAAATATTGGTATATTTATAATATTCATATGAGATTGAAAATTTTATAAAATCATAATAATAATGTAAAATGTTGATTGAAAATTGCTACAATATCGTTAATAATATAATGTTAATTAAAATTAATGCAATAAACTTCAAAAGATATTGCTAACGGCGCAATGTCAATTAAAATTGATGCTAATGGTGCAATGTTAATTAAAATTATTGCGATAAACTTCGAAGGATATTGTTAACAATGCAATGTCGCTGCATTATAAATGTATGCAGAATATAACAAAAATAAATGTGTCGAGATTTAGAAAATTAAATATAGGTGATGACCATCGAAATTTAACAAAACGATATATTATGAATATCTAATATAAGCAGAGATCATCAAGAACTTTCGATACAAGATAACTACAAAAACGATAATATTCGTAAAATTTTGCCATATAAAAATATCAAAATCGATAACCTTTGAAGGTTACCGAAAACTTTCGAAGGATAATGTAGTGATAATCAACGGTTAACGTTAAATTTCGAAGGTTTTCATTATAAAAAATTTCCTGATGTAGTATACATAGTACAATATTATATCACTATAAATTCAAAGTCAACCCATATTTTTAAATTCTCCCAAATTTTATTGTTACTGTGTCACTAAAAATTATCGTCAATTTGTATTATCTTTTTAAATAAAGGCTTCTGCTAAAGCTGTAATTATACATGTTCCCAAAATTAATTTTAGATTTTTGAGGTATTTCGACTTTTTAAAATTTATGCAGAATCTATTCTATATATGGAGATAAAAAAAGTACCCAGTTATGTGTATCTTTAATCAAAGAATAAATCTGGATGGTGGGTTTTAAGTAAAATAATTTCGTCTTTATAAAAAACTATTTTGACTTTTTTCTTCGAAATTGCAATTTCGGGATCCTAAAATAATTTTGCATGTATAAGGCTTGGAACCGTGTCCCAATAAGTCATCCAGATATCCGAATGACCTTAAAATCGGATATCCGGATGAACCCGGATGATTTCCTAAAATTTTTTTTTCACCCGATTTCACCTGGTTTCATCCGGTTTGGGGTATAAACCGGGTGAAATAGGTTTGATCGTCAAAATTTACGATTGAAAATAATTGTTGATTGTTGCTACATATAAAACTTTTTAATCTATAAGTAAATATTAAAAACTGTAATAAGCAAACTTAAAAATGAGAATGATGTGCATATTCAGTACAAAGGACAAACTTATATCATTAAAATTAAGAGAATAATTAGTAGTTAAAGTTCAAACGAATAAAAAAATCCGTTCAAACTTTAATTGCTAATTATTCTCTTAATTTTAATGATATAAGTTTGTCTTTTCTACTGAACATGCACATCATTCTCATCTTTAAGTTTGCTTATTACAGTTTTTAATATTTACTTATAGATTAAAAAGTTTTATATGTAGCAACGATCGATAATTATTTCNGAAATAATTATCGATCGTTGCTACATATAAAACTTTTTAATCTATAAGTAAATATTAAAAACTGTAATAAGCAAACTTAAAGATGAGAATGATGTGCATGTTCAGTACAAAGGACAAACTTATATCATTAAAATTAAGAGAATAATTAGTAGTTAAAGTTCAAACGAATAAAAAAATCCGTTCAAACTTTAATTGCTAATTATTCTCTTAATTTTAATGATATAAGTTTGTCTTTTCTACTGAACATGCACATCATTCTCATCTTTAAGTTTGCTTATTACAGTTTTTAATATTTACTTATAGATTAAAAAGTTTTATATGTAGCAACGATCGATAATTATTTCTGATTTTATAATTACATTATGACATTTATTTTTTTTAATATCTTCCTTTATTTATTATATATATTTATTATATTTATTAAAAAAATATTATATTAAACATTAAAAATTATTAAAATATTATTAATAAAGTTGAATAAATTTGAAATATTATTAATAAAGTTGAATAAGTTTAAAATATTATTAATAAAGTTGAATAAATTTGAAATTTCTTTTCATAAACATCATTTTACTAGCTAATTTTGAATCAAGACTTGTTCTTCTGCATCAGAAAATAAACGTTCACTAGATACAGATGATGCAAGAATTGATAAATATTTCCTTGCTAATATAATTAAGTTTGGAAATTATATTTTTCTTTTAACCCATCATTTAAATGGATCTATATTATAATTTGCAATAGGTGTATGTATAGGATCTAAATAAAATTCCAATTCACTTGTTGGATTAACTATATTAGAAGTATTTGTTCCAAATATTGAAATATGTAAGCGGCCATGTTGAAAATCAGATGTTGTTGTATTAGAATTTGAAATTAAAGTTGTTCCTTGTATATTAATTAAATTTAATAATTGAGATTTTAATTCTTCTTTCACTTTTTTTTGAATATCATCATCAAAATTAGAAAGAGATTTTAGTCGTGGATCTAAAATTGTAGCAAGAAGACTAATTATTGATGGTTGATCTCAATAATAAAAAAGTGAATCATATATAGTTTTTTTCATTAATTCTATTGTTTGATGATTATTTCTTTCTGAAGTAGTTTTTTTTAATTGAAGCAAATTTTCAGAAGTATCAAGATTACTATCTGAATTATCATTTTCATCACTATCACTATCATCATCTGATGATTCTTCATGTATAAAATTTGATATATCTATAAAATAATATTAAAGTTAATTAAAATAATAAATAAAATAAAATAAAATAATATAAAAATATAATTACATTGTTCATTATCATTTTCATCTTCATTGTTATTATTTTCATTATCATTATTACCATTATTATTATTTTCATTTGGTAATATATAAATATAATTATATTTAAGTGCTTGTATTACAGGAAATATTATTGATAATGTTGCATATGATGTTCCACTGAAATATGTAGTAGCATCATTAAAAGGTTCCAATAAATCTATAATTTGTTTTAATAAATTCCATTCATAAGGTTTCAATAATAAATTTTTAAGTTTGTGACCATCTGCACGATCATTTGAATTATTAGATAATGGTAAAATTGCACCTAATCACTCAATAGCTTTACGTAATTTAAAAAGTCATTGCTATGAATAATATTTTGAGTTCCATCGAGTTTTAACATCTACTATATTTCATAAAACAGGTTCATTATTATTATTATTGTTATTGTTTTCATCTTCATTTTCATTATTATCTTCAATATCACTATTATCATCACTACTATCATCAAAATCATTATTATTGTTTTGATATCTACACTCCTTTTGAGCTCTATCAAGATGTTCACTTTGTTTTGGTGATTTAGTAAAAAATTTAACTAATTGTTTAATACGCTTAATATAAGTATTTGATTTTTTAAAAGCATGATTAATAGAAAGTTGCAATGTGTGAGCAGCACATGGTAAACGCTCAACTCCATTCCATAATTTAATTGCCTTAACCATATTGGAACCATTATCAGTTACAACACATGTAATTTTACCTTCCAAATTGAATTCTTTTATTTTTTCTTGTAAAAATATTGAAATGTTTTCTCCAAAATGAGAATATGGCATTCGTTCCATACACAAAAGACAATCATATACTTTAAAATCACTTGATAACCAATGAAGAGTAATACCAATATATCCATGTTTACTCCTTGCTGTCCAAAGATCAGTTGTTAAAGAAGCTGTCTCACAAGTATTGGTAATTAATTTTTTTAATTCATGTACTGCATTCTGGTATCCTTCAATAATTATTTTTTTCATTCTTTTGTTTGATGGAATTTGAAAAGCTGGATCTACAATTGACATCATTTTTTTATATCCCTGCCCTTGAAGAATATTAAGTGGTAAATTATCTACAACTATCCATTCAGCAATAGCTTGTCGAATTTCATTGTTTTTTGATTCTTTATGAGGTTTAATATTTACTTTTATTGCTTGATGTAAAGTTTGTTGAATAAACTTATTTTGAACCTAAATTACAATATATAAATTAATTTACTATTTAATTTAATAATAATAAAAATAATATAATATTTTTACATTACCTTTTGTCTTTTTTCTTCTGATAAATCATGTTTACAACGAAGATGATTTCCCATATTGCCAGTTGAACCATCATTTACAAAGCGACTTCCACAAATTATATTATTATCAGTTGTCTTTTCTATTGTAACATTACATATATTAAACATACCATCTTCTGAAGTTTTAAAATGACACCATACCCAACTGTTTTTTGCATAAGATCGTCTTGATTTTCTTTTATTATTTTTATTATTATTTGTATTTGTACTATTATTATTTGTGCTATTATTATTTGTAGTATTTATAGATAAGTTAGAATTTTCTCTACTAATAGACATTGGTAAAGGACCAATATCATCATTGACAATATCAGGTTCAAAGTGATTATATTCATAGTCACTAATTATTACCTCTACTTCATCAGTATCACTCATTTTAGAAGAAATAATTAAAAAAAAAAAGATTGATTATCAATTAACATCTATAAATTAATAGGCAGAAGTACAAATTAATAGGAAGTACAAAATTATATGAATTAATGGATAAAGTGCAAAATAATATAAATAAAAAACATGTTTTATTCTAAGAGAAGGTAAATATACTATTAAAAATAAAAATAAAAAAGTGAATTTACTTTATAAATCATCATTCAGAATCCCACAAACCCACAACTATAAACCCGATTCTAAGGAAAGAAAGTAAGTAGTATTATTATTAAAGAATTATACTACCTTTACATACATCTGCCATGAACCTAGGAGAGGAGAGAAGGTAAGTATATTATAAAAAAAANAAAAAAAACAAAAAGAACCTTCGTCTGTTAGAACACCCACGAACCTATAGCCCGATTCTAAGGAGAGAAGGTAAGTATTATTATTATTAAAACCTCTCGTACGTCCGTCGCGAACCTAGGAGAGAAAAGAAGAGAAGAAAGGTAAGTATACTATTAAAAAACAAAAAACAAAAAGAACTACCTTATAAATTGTCTAATAAAACCTCCCATAAACCCACAAGCCCAATTCTAAAGAGAGAAGATAAGTATTATTATTATTAAAACCTCTCGTACGTCCGTCGCGAGCCTAGGAGAGAAGAGGAGAGAAGAGAAGGTAAGTATACTATAAAAAAATAAAAAACAAAAAGAACTACCTTATAAATCGTCTAATAGAACCCCAAAACTCACGAACTCACAAGCCCGATTCTAAGGAGAGAAGGTAAGTATTATTATTATTAAAACCTCTCGTACGTCCATCGCGAACCTAGGAGAGAAGAAGAGAGAAGAGAAGGTAAGTATATTATAAAAAAATAAAAAACAAAAAGAACTACCTTATAAATCGTCTAATAGAACCGCCAAAAGCCCACGAACCCACGAACCTACAAGCCCGATTCTAAGGAGAGAAGGTAAGTATTATTATTATTAAAACCTCTCGTACGTCCGTCGCAAACCTAGGAGAGAAGAGAAGAGAAGAGAAGGTAAGTATATTATAAAAAAACAAAAAACAAAAAACAAAAAGAACTACTTTATAAATCGTCTAATAAAACCTCCCACGAACCCACAAGCCCGATTCTAAGTATTATTATTATTAAAACCTCTTGTACGTCCGTCGTGAACCTAGAAGAGAAGAGGAGAGAAGAGAAGGTAAGTATATTATAAAAAAATAAAAAACAAAAAGAACTACTTTATAAATCGTTTAATAGAACCCCAAAACTCACAAACCCACGAACCCACAAGCCCGATTCTAAGGAGAGAAGGTAAATATTATTATTATTAAAACCTCTTGTACGTCCGTCGCGAACCTAGGAGAGAAGAGAAGAGAAGAGAAGGTAAGTATACTATAAAAAAACAAAAAACAAAAAGAACTATCTTATAAATCGTCTAATAAAATCTCCCATGAACCCACAAGCCCGATTCTAAGTATTATTATTATTAAAATCTTTCGTATGTCCGTTGCGAGCCTAGGAGAGGAGAGAAGTATACTATAAAGAAAAGAAGGTAAGTATTTATTTATAAAAATAAAAATAAAAAAAAAATAAAATAAAAAATAAAAAATAAAACGTACCTTTGCGCAGCTGTCACGATTCTGAATAACTATAAACCCCACGATCTTGATTCTAAGATCTTTATGCATGTCTGTCACAAACCTAAAAAAGAGAAAGTAAATATTTAAAAAGAGAAAGTAAATATTTATTTATTTATAAAAGAATAAAAATCGAACTTACCTTTGCCCATCCGCCGCAATTTCAAGAAGTTGTAGCTGTATTAAAAATAAGAATTTATTTTTATTAAAAAAAAATAAAAAATTTTTTTTTATTTTATTAAAAAAATTTAAATAAAAACTGTACTACAAAAAAAAATAATTTAATAAAAATATATTTTTATTTTTTAAAAAAAAAATTTTAAATAAGTTCTGATGAATAAATCAACCAATCAGAGCGTCGCACGTGTCTAATTTGATCCGGATTTACAAACCGGATTGATAAACCGGATCAAATTATTATAAATCTAAATATCACGCGGATTATACATGTCGTCAAAACTAATTTGGCCTTAACTCAACTCTTAAAATTTCAATTTTTAATTGCGTCTGACTCAACTAATTGCGTCAATCACTAATAAAAATCAAAATTTACCTTGACTCAACTCCAATTTTTCTCAATTTTAATTGCGTCTGACTCAATTCAATAGTTTTGACGACATGTATAACGCGAATGATCCGGTTTTGAAAGTTTCAACCGGGTCACCCGCGGTATCCGGGTAAAACCAGATTATATAAATCTGGTTCTAAGCCCTATGCATGTAAGTATAGTTATAATATCTAATCCAACTATCAAAAAATTCGTAAAGTTTATGTCATCTAGCTTATACATGTTCCCAAAATTGATTTTAAATTTTTGAGGTATTTCGACTTTTTGAGATTTATACAGAATCTATTCTATATATAGGGGTCGTCTAAAGCAGAGTCCATCACGAGATTTTCCGTTGACTATGGCCAATGAAAATCGTGAATTTTTTGTTTATACGGATCAGCCCGACGAAGAAAAAAAGTGAAAAACACGAAAAATAAAAGAAACTAATGTCTAAACATATCTTAGTGCATTAATAAAAAATGTCGGGGAGGCAATTTTACATATAATGGCTACTAATAGTTACTTAAATCCTAACCCTAACCCAGCACTTACTCTAATATTAATTAATTTCGGTAATCATGTGATGGACTCTGCTTTAGACATTCCCTATATATAGAAGTAAAAAAAGTACCTAGTTATATGTATCTTTAATTAAGGAATTTATCTGAGTAATCAAAAAATTTCAGGTTTTAAGTAAAATAATTTCGTCTTCTATGAAAAACTATTTTAACTTTTTTCCCCAAAATTGCAATTTCAGGATCCCAAAATAATTTAGCGTGCAAGTATAATCTAGCTATCGCAACAAATAACACAGTTTTTATTTATTTAGGACTTCAATTACGTTTATACCTCTGTTTTAATTCATAAGATAGTTATCCTTTCACTTTAAGAGAGTATTTTATCTACCTGCCAATTCTTTACCAATCCTATTTGTAACGGGAGTGAACTTAAAGATAGGACTCGAGGTTTTTATGGAGCTCAGGAAATGCATTTCTCATAATAAAGCTAAGCTTGAAGAGAACATGGTGTATCATTACTTCTATCTACTTCATCTTGTTAGGTTGTCCTTTAATTTTGGTTACTGTTGTATATTAACATGCTAGGTAAAAGCTTTCATAAATATTTAAACTCCCTCTCAGAACCATACAAACTTTTACGAATGAAAAAAGGAAAGAATTTAAATGTAAGTTAATAACTTCGACCTGGTCTCGAAGAAAATTTATATTTACTTTTTATAAAAAATAAAAAATTTTTATATATAAAATTTTAATAAAAAATTGATAAACAGAAAGAATTTTTTTTGAAATTCTTGAAACTGTCATTATATAAATTGGTTGTATTATTTATTAACATATATTTTTAATTAGCAAAATCAATTATCACATTTCATTTTTTTTTGAAATCTGTCATGCATATCATAATTTAATAGTATTATACATATTATATATATCTTTACACTGGTCGAAAATTTATAAAATCTATACCTATTAGGTACCAGATAGGTGTAGTATCTGTGCCTAATATCGTACATATATTTGCACGCAAAATCATTTTGGAGCCCCGAAATTGCAATTTTGGGAAAAAAAGTCGAAATAGTTTTTCATAGAAGACGAAATTATTTAACTTAAAACCCAAAATTTTTTGATCACCCAGATTTATTTTTTGATTAAAGATACACACAACTGGGTACTTTTTTTACTTCTATATATAGAATAGATTCTACATAAATTTCAAAAAGTCAAAATACCTCAAAAATCCAAAATCAATTTTGGGAACATGTATAATTGTACACATATTAGGTTCCCGATAGGTGTGAGAAAACATTTTTCACACTTATCGGGTACTCGATATATGTAAAAAAATATTTTTTACACCTATTGGATACCTGATTATACTTGCACGCTAAATTATTTTAAGTCTCGAAATTGCAATTTTGAAGAAAAAGTTGAAATAGTTTTTCATAGAAGACGAAATTATTTTACTTAAAATCTGAAATTTTTTAACCCCCCAGATAAATTTCTTGATTAAAGATACATATAACTAGATACTTTTTTTATTTTCATATATAGAATAGATTTTGTATAAATCTTAAAAAGACAAAATACCTCAAAAATTTAAAATTAATTTTGGAAACATGTATATACTCAATATGTGTGCGATATTAGATACAGATACTATATCTATTTGGTACCCGATAGATATAGGTTTTATAAATTTTCGACCAGTGTTAATTATATTTCTACAATTTTTACATATTAAAAAGTTTTTTTTCTTGATTGATTATTATTTGTTTTAATTATAATACAATTTATTATTTAAAAATACTGAGGTCACCTGATGTTAACGTTTAGATTAATCTATATAATTAAATAATTAAACAGTATCAAATAACAATCAGGTGATAACGATCTGCGAATCATCTAATATTTAATTCATATCGCGATCAGGTGACTCATACGATCTGCTAACCATTCTATTTAAAATCTTTCAAATCACCTGTTCACTTAACACAAATTTAATTTTGGTTAACACTAAATATCATCTAATATTTAATTCATATTGCGATCAGGTGACTCATACGATTTGCTAACCATTCTATTTAAAATCTTTCAGGTCACCTGTTTCTGTAATACAATTTTAATTCTGGCTAATATTATTAATTTAATTGACATATTAGCTGATACCAGGTTAAATGATCTGCAATTTACTATTTAATTTTGATGGTTAGATAAAATATAGTTTTTGAATGCCGAGTGCATGACAAATATATAATTAATAAAATGTGTAAAAGACGTCGTTTTGACGTAAAACTTCTTGAGTTAGATTTTATTATTGCTGAATTACATTATGGAATATTTGCATGCGATTGGTGGGTAAAACGCATTGTTAATGATTCTGAATTTTTAATTCTGTTTTGTTAACATATGCGAGTTAAATGTTTTCTAAACTTAAAAAATTTTGAAATAGCAATATATTCCTTTTCAAAAAATCTATATAAACCTGGTTTTTAATGTTTTTATAATAATCATTTATTTTTTATTGAAGATTTTCCTTCCAAGACATTTAATTCTTTATATCACAAAATTTTTAATACTAATACTGAATATTCTGGATTGGCAACTATTGGTTTTAAAAATGAAAAAATTATCAAAAAGCTTATTGATAATATAAAATTTTTTCCAATATATCTTAGAATAGAATAATTTTTAACAGTGGTTTCCGGAATTGGACATTCCAAAAAAGAAGAAAATTATTATAAAGCAGGTTCAGGTTACATTTCATCAATCATTACACGTTACAAAGGTCAAAATCATTTATTTTTATTGAAAATTTAAAAAAATAAATGTCAAATCGAAGTTTATCATGAAGAAACTCATATTAAAACATTTAATGGTGCAACTTCCGATATTGTTTGAAATGAAATTGGAATTCATAAAAAATTATTAGGATCATATATATTTGGAATTACTTATGAACCAGTTCAAAAACAATTACAAAACTCAAAAAGTGAAAAATTTTTATTATGTACTTCAGATAAATGGGATAATCAAGAATTAATGAATGAAATATTTGCATGACATATTAAGTCACAAAAAATTCCTAATACAATGAACAATTGATAAGAACTATTTTTAAATTGGAAATTACAGTGCAATTCTATTATTATATTTCTCAAAATATTGGAATCTATATATCCAATTAATTATTAATTTTAAGATAAAGAATTAAGTACATGGAGAGCAATGTTTCACTCTTGTGAATGTACTGATGTAACACCTTATCATAGAAAATTATCAAAAATAGAATTTTGGAGTAATGCACAAGATCCCTAATCTAATCAAAACATATTATTGTATTTATATCATTCTGATATGTTACAAATAGAACTGGATTAATCAAATTTTCAAATAATAATATTTAAGAATTATTCAAAAAATCTTTACATAGCAATAAATGTGGAGCAGAAGGGTGCATAAGAATTTTGTCAATTATAGCAGAAGGATTTAGCATTAGTAAATTGAAAAAAAATTTATCGGTAATTAAAAATTTTATTTTATTTATGCATATTTAATAATTTATATACATATATACTAACTTATTTACAGATTGGTTCAGATATGATTACAAATGCACATAAACATGCTCGTTTATATAGACCAGGTGCATTACCATTTGAAAAGCCTAAAAGAATTATGTATAAAATGTCAAAAATCAAAGAATAACAATTTTTATGGTTTTTTCAAGATCATGCCAATATTGCACAAAGTTCTTATAAAGTTGATTCAAAAAGTAATTTACCTATTTGTTATTTACGTGATCAAAAGTCTGAATTATGGAAAAAATTTGAAGAAACATATCCAAATGGTATGAAAAAAACTTTATTTATGGTACGTCTTGCCAATACTACTCTTTGCCAAATTTGTAATGATTATGAATTTGAACCATTCGAAAATCTTGAATCTATTGTTTGAGAAGAAATTCCAGAAAAGAAAAATCAGGTTAGTTAATAATAGAAAGCATTAATAAATTTTAATAATTTATTATAATTAGAATCAAATAATTATATTGATGAAGACAAATTTATTGAAAGTTAGAAAGTAATATCTATTTATTAATCGATTAACTTGCAAATTTTAATTTTTAAAAATATATATATTATTAAAATAGGACATAATTTTAACTCGTATAGATCAATTAAAAAGACATATGAGAAGAGGGTATGAAGAAGAATTAAAAATTAATTTTAACGGAATAATCATTTATGATTCATGTATTTCATACTGCTTATTATATGCATTTGGAGATTGCGATCAAGTTCACCAAACACATTGTAATAACTGTGATTAATTTTTTCAATTATTTAATTGGCTAACAAATCAAATATCTAATAGTAAGATTCAAAAACTTGAAGAAATCCAAGAAAAATTGAAATATTATTTATCTCATCAAACCCGTAAAGTATATTTGAATGCACAATTTAAGCCAATGTTAAATAGTTTAGATAATAATGGCGCTATTATAATTTGTAATTATAAAATAAGAGTTTTATCCAAATCAGCTAGAGAAACAAAATCAGAATTTTTTGGTAAACGAGGGTAGACTTTACATTCTATTTTAATATTTACACACAATTCAGAAAAAAATACAGAATTAAATATTATTGCATATGATCACTGGTTTACAAATACGAAGCAAGATTCCTGATTTATTGCAAGTTCCTTCGAAACAATTTTTAATTCTTTGGAGAAAAAGCTAAAATAGATACGTATTATTTCAAATAATGGTCCATATTATACATGTCGTCAAAACTATTGAATTGAGTCAGACGCAATTAAAATTGAGAAAAATTGGAGTTGAGTCAAAGTAAATTTTGATTTTTATTAGTGATTGACGCAATTAGTTGAGTCAGACGCAATTGAAAATTGAAATTTTAAGAGTTGAGTCAAGGTCAAATTAGTTTTGATGACATGTATAGTCCATATTATCATAATTCTGAATTGATGACCATAATTGCTCATTGGTACAATTGGTATCAAATTGAAATATGAAGTTGGATTTTTTTAGAACCCGGAGAAGCTAAAACTATTATAGATTCACATCATGCTGCTGTAGGTACATCAGTAAATTTTTTTAAATATAAGTCTTCGAAGTCCTTCACTCCGATAACCTTCGAATACCTCCAACATAAATGTAATATTTACGAAGGTTATTGGTATTGAAAACTTTCATTTTTATTAATAAAATANTTTGGTAAACGAGGGTAGACTTTACATTCTATTTTAATATTTACACACAATTCAGAAAAAAATACAGAATTAAATATTATTGCATATGATCACTGGTTTACAAATACGAAGCAAGATTCCTGATTTATTGCAAGTTCCTTCGAAACAATTTTTAATTCTTTGGAGAAAAAGCTAAAATAGATACGTATTATTTCAAATAATGGTCCATATTATACATGTCGTCAAAACTATTGAATTGAGTCAGACGCAATTAAAATTGAGAAAAATTGGAGTTGAGTCAAAGTAAATTTTGATTTTTATTAGTGATTGACGCAATTAGTTGAGTCAGACGCAATTGAAAATTGAAATTTTAAGAGTTGAGTCAAGGTCAAATTAGTTTTGATGACATGTATAGTCCATATTATCATAATTCTGAATTGATGACCATAATTGCTCATTGGTACAATTGGTATCAAATTGAAATATGAAGTTGGATTTTTTTAGAACCCGGAGAAGCTAAAACTATTATAGATTCACATCATGCTGCTGTAGGTACATCAGTAAATTTTTTTAAATATAAGTCTTCGAAGTCCTTCACTCCGATAACCTTCGAATACCTCCAACATAAATGTAATATTTACGAAGGTTATTGGTATTGAAAACTTTCATTTTTATTAATAAAATATAATACTCCGGAGGTTATTGATATCAATAACCTTCAATAACCTTCACTTTATCATAATAAACGTAATATTTGCAAAAATTATTGATTCGATAACCTTTAATAACTTTTGAAAACGAAATTATTACAATAACCTCTGATATAAAAAATTTCCTGATGTAATAATTTGAATTTTATTTAAAATAGAGATTTTATTAATAATTTATTTATACTATACAATATTTATCTAGATATCTTATGTAATTAAAAGATATATTCAGGTTGGATATGATATAGCTACAGGTGAAGATATTGTGATGGCAAGTAAAAATTTGGCTGAAACACATTTTGCAACCCAATTATAAAAATCAATCTGAAGAAGAACAAAGTGCTGATGTAAAAGAATTATTCAGAAATTAAAAAAAAAATATAATAAAAAAGGTAACAATTAAAACTATCAAGGGTATTTCAAATTTATTTTATTGGGAGTGGCCAATAAATAATGATAAAGAAGGATATATCTGTATCCGAACCCTTCCTGGTATTGGAAAATTTATTAATTTTTCACCGTCACACATTGCAAATCTCTGCAATGAAAATATTGTTCGTCTACAACCTCTAATACCAAATGGAAAATATTTGTTGAAACAATATCAGGTAATAATTATATTTTTATTTTGTAATAGATTTTTTTCAGATTTTATATAATTATTAAATATTATTTTACAAATCCAGAATTTAAAGAAAATATAATAAATAATAAAGAAAGACAATTAATTATTTCTATAGATACTGACTTTCCATTAAATAAAGGTTGGACGCTCAAAGGAAATCAAAAATTAGGTAATTGTGAGATGGTAAAAGAATGACAAAAAAGGTAAAAAATTTATTAGAAAGTTTTTTTATGAATGAAAATATGAATGTAAAAGACAAATCAGATGCATAAGGAATGCAAAATGAATTATCACTATTTGTTGAGTCCGGTGAAATTAGTAAAGAAGATATTCCCAAAGTTTTAACTATTCAGAATTGGATTGCTACTTTCAGTCGTACATGGAAAACACAAGCTACAGAACAATATTTATATTAGTTTATATTTTTACACTTATTAAACTGATAACATTTTATGTAAATAATTATTACAAACCTTTTTTGACAATTTCATTTCATTTTGGATTAATATTTCAAAGTTTCAATTTAAATTTATCTACAGCTGATTTAAATTCAAGTTATCTAAAAAGTGATAAAAGTATTAGTAATAGAACTTAAAAACTAGTGAAAACCCATAGAATAAACAAAATACTACGTACCCTTAACTTTATAAACTCTTTTAACTTTGTAATTACTTTCTCTTGTTGCTTAGACCATTAAAATATTGTTGCGCCACCTGAAATATATTAAAATATACTTGAATTCTTTAAAAATTTAAAATTATGCTGTTATTTTTTTTTATAAAAATAAATCAATTTTATTTTTAAAATTAATATCAACCCAACTGTAAATACCATTTCATTTGGATTAACTTGATTTAAAAATTTCTACGATCTATTTAATAATTCAAGTTTTTAAAAGGTGACAAAAGTATTAGTAATAGCATTTGAAACTAGTAAAAATCTATAGGATAAATGAAACATTACGTACCCTTAACTTTATAAACTCTTTTGAACTTTGCAATTACTTTCTTTTGTTGTCTAAATCATTAAAATGTTGCGACACCTGAAACACTTTAAAATATATTTAAATTCTTTAAAAATTTCAAAATTATGTTGTATTTTTTTTTAGAAAAACTTAATTTTATTTTTGAAATTTAATACTAATCCAACTGTAAATGCCATTTCATTTCGGATTAACTCAATTTAAAGTTTTTACAGCTAATTTAGTAATTCAAGTTATCCAGAAGTGACCAAAGTATTAGTAATAGCACTTAAAAATTAACAAAAACCTATAGAATAAACAAAATACTATCTATTTTTAACTCTATAAACTCTTTTAAACTTTGCAATTATCTCCTCTTGTTGTTAAAACGTTGTTGCGCCACCCAAAACACTTTAAAAAATTCAATAAATTTCAAAAATAATACTATTAAATACTTTTTGTTAGAAAAATAAATCAATTTTATTTTTGAAATTAATATTAGCCCAACTGTAAATGCCAACAGTCGCTAATATAAAGTCCAGAAAAATAAACGGATCATTTATAATAAAGTTAAGATTCAAGAACATATGATTTCATATTACAAATTTGTAACTTTTTATTTTAATTTGAAATTCGTAAGACAAAATTAAATATATTTCAAAAAATTTTAATATATGGATCTGCATCAATTTCACCATATTTAGGGTAACCTGTTCTGATGTAATTTATCAATTAATAAAATTCTTATAATATGAATTTAATTTTGGCTAACACTATTAATTTAATAAAATTTCCATAACACGAATTTAATTCATGCTTAGTTATCAATTTAATATTACATATATAATTAATAAATTAATAAATTAAACTTAATAAAATAAATAATAAAATAAATTTACTTCATCAGTAAATTTTTTTAAACGTAAGCCTTCGAAGTCCTTCACTCCGATAACTAGACTTGCTGGTGAAACTATCTAATTTCACCTGGTGAAACTGGTGCACCAATGGTGCAACTTGAATAGTAAATCTTTCACCAGGTGAAACTGGTAATAATGGTGACAAATAATGATAAATTTATCAGGTGATATAATTTCACCAGGTGATATTGATGAAATATATATAATCAATATTATTTAAAAATTTGTACTCTACATATGTTCGTACCTTTTCTTTTATCATTGATTCCAAACCTATATATTCGCAATTATGGCTCCATGAAAGTAAAGAGAAGACAAGTGAGAAGAATAGGTAAGTAAATTATTATATACATATGTTTTTTAATAAAATAAAAAATAAAAATGCTTATATCCATACGTCTATTCCACGATTCCACCGATTTCGTGAAAGAAGAACCCATATACTTGCAATAGAAGTAAAGGAGAGAAAGGTGAGTAAATTATTTTATGTATATTTTTTAATTAAAAAAATAAAATAAAAAAAATACTTACGTCTGTATGATTGTTCGCACGTCCATTTTGTGATTCCGCCGATTTCATGGGAAGAAGCTATATACCCGCAATTACAATTCCATAGAAATAAGAAAAGAAAGCAAGCGAGGAAAAAAAGATGAGTAAATTGCTTCATATATATTTTTTTAATTAAAAAAATAAATAAAAAAATACTTACGTCTATATGACTGTTCACATGTCCATTTCGCGATTCCGCTGATTTCATGGGAAGAAGCCATATACCCGCAATTACAATTCCACAGAAATAAGAAAAGAAGGCAAGTGAGGAAAAAAAGGTGAGTAAATTGTTTCATATATATTTTTTTTAATTAAAAAAATAAATAAAAAAATACTTACGTCCATATGACTGTTCACACGTCCATTTCACGATTCCGCCGATTTCATGGGAAGAAGCCATATACCCGCAATTACAATTCCACGGAAATAAGAAAAGAAGGCAAGTAAGGAAAAAAGGTGAGTAAATTGTTTCACATATATTTTTTTTAATTAAAAAAATAAATAAATAAAATACTTACGTTCGTATGACTATTCGCACGTCCATTTCGTGATTCCGCCGATTTCATGGGAAGAAGCCATATACCCGCAATTACAATTCCACAGAAATAAGAAAAGAAGGCAAGTGAGAAAAAAAAGTGAGTAAATTGTTTCATATACATTTTTTTTAATTAAAAAAATAAATAAAAAAATACTTACGTCCGTATTGATTGTTCGTATGTCCATTCCGCGATTCCACCGATTTTATGGAAAGAAGTCCTGTACTTGCAATTACAGCTCCACAGAAATAAGAAAAGAAAGCAAATGAGAAAAAAAGGTGAGTAAATTGTTTCAAATATATTTTTTTTAATTAAAAAAATAAATAAATAAGTATTTACATCCGTCCGTACGTCCATTCCGCGATTCCGCCGATTTTATGGGAAAAAGTCATGTACCCACAATTACAGTTCCACAGAAAAAAGGAAAGAAGGCAAGTGAGGAAGAAAGATGAGTAAATTGTTTCATATATATTTTTTTTTAATTAAAAAAATAAATAAAAAAAATACTTACATCCATATTGATTGTCCATGTGTCCATTCCGTGATTCCGCTGATTTTATGGGAAGAAGAAACCATGTATCCGCAATTACAGCTTCACGGAAATAAGAAAAAAAGGCAAGTGAGGAAAAAAGGTGAGTAAATTGTTTTATATATTTTTTTTTTAATTAAAAAAAATAAAATACTTACGTCCGTATAACTCTCCGTGCGTCCATTCCACGATTCCACCAATTTCATGAGAAGAAAAAGCCATGTACTTGCATAGGGCTTAGAACCGGGTTTATATAATCCGGTTTCACCCGGATACCGCGGGTGACCCAGTTGAAACTTTCAAAACCGGGTGAAATAGGTTTGATTATTAAAATTTACGATTAAAATAATTATCGATCGTTGCTACATATAAAACTTTTTAATCTATAAGTAAATATTAAAAACTGTAATAAGTAAACCTAAAGATAAGAATGATGTGCATTTTCAGTAGAAAGGACAAACTTATATCATTAAAATTAAGAGAATAATTAATAGTTAAAGTTCAAACGAATAAAAAAATCCGTTCAAACTTTAATTGCTAATTATTCTCTTAATTTTAATGATATAAGCTTGTCCTTTCTACTGAACATGCACAACATTCTCATCTTTAGGTTTACTTATTACAGTTTTTAATATTTACTTATAGATTAAAAAGTTTTATATGTAGCAACGATCGATAATTATTTCNGGTTTCATCCGGTTTGAGGTATAAACCAGGTGAAATAGGTTTGATCGTCAAAATTTATGATCGAAAATAATTGTCGATCGTTGCTACATATAAAACTTTTTAATCTATAAGTAAATATTAAAAACTGTAATAAGTAAACCTAAAGATAAGAATGATGTGCATTTTCAGTAGAAAGGACAAACTTATATCATTAAAATTAAGAGAATAATTAATAGTTAAAGTTCAAACGAATAAAAAAATCCGTTCAAACTTTAATTGCTAATTATTCTCTTAATTTTAATGATATAAGCTTGTCCTTTCTACTGAACATGCACAACATTCTCATCTTTAGGTTTACTTATTACAGTTTTTAATATTTACTTATAGATTAAAAAGTTTTATATATAACAACGATCGACAATTATTTTCAATCGTAAATTTTGATGATCAAACCTATTTCACCCGGTTTCATCCGGTTTGAGGTATAAACCAGGTGAAATAGGTTTGATCGTCAAAATTTATGATCGAAAATAATTGTCGATCGTTGCTACATATAAAACTTTTTAATCTATAAGTAAATATTAAAAACTGTAATAAG
>PQFF01000124.1:59437-79780 GCA_003547095.1 Diversispora epigaea
TAAAATATTAAAATTATCAAGGAAACATTTTTAAATATTTTTTGTTTTGCTTGATAAAAAGAATTTGATTAACTAGATGTGGATCTAACCTATTTCTAAGAGAAGTTACATGAATTCCTGCATCTGAAAATAATCTTTCAGATGGTACAGAAGTAGCAGGAATTGATAAATATTTTTGAGCCAATATTGATAATTTGGGAAATAAATTACAATTTGCTTTCCACCAAATTAAAGGATTATTTTTTTCATGCATTGGTAAATTTTCAATTTGACGATATCGTTCAAGTTCATTTAAATTACTTCTAGATCCTGATCCTACATTAGATGTATTTGATAATCGAGAAAAAAATGTAAACATTAAAGATGAATTATCTATATCTTGTGAAGTTTGAACTTCATCAGATAATGATAAATTTTGAATTTCTTGTTGAACTTTATTATATATAATTTCACGTGTATTCTAAATAAAAAAATTAAATATTATATAAATTATTTATTTAAATAATATATAATTAAAAATATAATTAAAAATATATACTTACCAACGAACAAAATGTCAAATTTTTAAAATGAGGATCTAAAAATGAAGCAATAATTCCAGTATTATTGTAAACATTCCATCTTGAAGTTAAATCATTTAATATTGCCTTTCTTATATTTGTAATTGTTATATTTGATGATTGTACATCATTAAAATGTTGTATAACTTCTTCAATTATTGGTATAGTAATAGCTAAAGTTGTATAATTTTCACCTCCTAATAATTTTGTTGCTTGTTCAGCTGGAGCTAACAAATTTGCCAATTCATTAATAATTTGTCATTCTATTGAAGAAGGTAAAAACTGATCCATTGTATTAAAATCATGATTGTCAATACGTAATTGACTATTTTCTAAAAAATTTGCTAACCATTTAATTGAATTTTTTAATTCATAAAGTCGAACTAAAGAGTTATAAAAAGAACTCCACCTTATATCAATTGGTTTGATAATTTCAACTGTCTCACTTTCTTTAATATTATTACAAATAATTTGTGCACGTCTTAATTGTTGTCTTTTTTTATCACTTGCCAAAAAAAAAATAAGATTTTTTATTTTTGTTATTAAAGGATCAACTATTTTTAATCCTTTGTTAATTGATAATTGTAAAGTATGTGCTGCACATGGAATCCAATCTTTACCTAATCTTGATACAGCTGATTTAACATTACTTCCATTATCAGTAACAATTATTAAAACTTTTTCTTCCAAATTCCAATCATTAAAAACTTTTGATACATGATGAGAAATTTCAACAGCAGTATATGGATATGATATTTCTCCAATATCTAAAACTAAACTATAAATTTCAAAATTTTTGTCAATCCAATGAGCAGTAATACCCAAATATGAATCATGTGCTTTTGATGACCATAGATCAAAAGTTAAATGAATATATTGAATAGAATTAATTGTTGTTTCTTTAATTTGATTTTTCATATGATTATATGAACAATCTATTAAATCTTTAATTGTATTAATACAAGGAACAGAGAATTGAGAATTAAGTACACCACAAAAGGTTCTAAAATCTGTATTTTCAACAATAGATAATGGTTGCCTTGTTTCAATTATAAATTTTACTATTTCTTGATTGAATAATTTCTGTTGTTTAGGATTAAGAGGTCTTTTAAATATTTCAGTTATAGATAATTGTTTTGATGATTTTTTTAAAGAATTAATTTGTTCAGAAGTTTTGCCAGCAATTGAAGCTTCAGTAATGTTATGACTGTCACGAAGATGTTTTCTACAATCTGATGTAGAACCATGATGAATATATTTGGTTGTACAATCTTTTATCTGACAAACTGCATAAATAACATCTATTTCTGGATCAGGTTCAGTTACAAAAAAATCTCACACAAAACTTGATCTCAAAGAAGGTACTGTTGTTGACATTGCACTTTTAGATTTTTTTCCTCTAGAGGTTTTTAATAATGTGGATACTTTTCTCTTTTTACGATTTTTAAGACGATCAGAATTATTTAAAATATTATTATTGTTGATATTACTGTCACTAATTTCATTATTGTCACTTTCACTAATTTCATCATTATCATCTCCATTATTTTCTTCTTCATTATTTTCATTATTAATTTCTCCTGTATTAATTGATTCTCTAAAAGATAATTGTTTTGTTTTCTTTTTTAGAAGTTGTTTGTTTTTAGTAACTGTAGAAATATTCTTACTTGATGAAGCATAATTCATTTCAAAAAAATCATTTTCATAAAAATTATTATTAAAAGCTTCATCTAGAAAATCAATATTTTCTACATCTTCAACATTATTTTCATCATATTCTACTGTTTTTTCTTTTCCTTTTTCTCTCCTTCGATATTTATAACGTACTCCTGTGGCGATTTTGTTGTTGTTATTCTCTTCCTCTTCTTCTAGATGATTTTCTTCTATCTCCTCATTTATTTCTTCATATATTTCCTCTTCCCTTTCTTTTTCTTCTTGTTCCTTCCTTGTTAACCCTTTGCCCTTTTTTATTTTTTCTATTTTATCCCTTTCCTTTTCCGCGGCAGTGATTTCGGCGATTTTGGCATCTGTAACTTCGGCATCGGCGATTTCCACTTCCCTTTTTTTCTTTTCCTCTCTTACCACTTTTTCCCTCCCTATTCCTTTGTCCCCCCTCTCTCTTGCTCTCTCTCTTTCTCTCTCTCTCTTTTCTCGCTTCTTTTTTTTTCCGTAATCGTAATTTCAGCGATTTTGGCGTTTTTGGAATTGGTGCTTTCACTTTCTTCCTCCGTTTCTTGTTCTTCCGTCTCTTGTTCTTCTGTTTCTTGTTCTTCTGTCTCTTGTTCTTCCGTCTCTCCCCTTTTATTTCTCTCGTTTCCTTCGTCCTTTCCGTCCCTCTTGTCCCTCCCGTCCCGATTTCTCTTGTTCCTCCTGTCCCTCTCGCTTATATAGACGTATGGTTCTTCGTTCATGGTTTATTATTAATTAATTTATTATAAATTAATTTATTTTTTTATAATAAATTAATTTATTTTTTTATTTGATTAAATTAATTTATTTAAAAATAAATTATTAAAAATAAATTAATTAAATTTATTTTTTAAATAAATAAAAGTTTTTTTTAAACGATTATCAAATCTGATAATCTTGGTGATTAATATAATCGCGATTACGATTTTATAAATCACAATTTATAGTCGCGATTAAATCGACGATTATATAATTGCGATTTAATCGACGATTATATAATCGCGATTAAATCGATGATTATATAATCGCGATTTAATCGCTGATTATTAACGATTATTAGAATCGCGATTAATCGTTCACCAATATTTAGACTCGACTATATAGTCGAGTCGCGATTAATCGCGATTCTATAATCACGATTCCTATCCCTATTGATGAGATGAATAAGATTCCGAAGGCACTAGGTAAATTAAAAATTGAACTAATTGATTTTATTTATAATATAAATTTATTTTATTTTATTTGTAAAATAAAATTTACATGTTAATTTTTGAAGAATAAATTAAAATCTCTATTAAAAAAATTAAACTTCATTTTCTTCATTTAAAACTTTTTGTGCTAATGCAATTGGATCATATTCTGTATTACCAATATAATGACTTCTTTCAGGTCTATTATTAGATATTAAAATATCATCTGAAGATAAAAATTCTGATAATGTTAAATCTACAAATTGACTTAAATCTAAACTAGTTGATGATACCAATTCATTATTTTCATTTTCTTCGTCTGAATTATTTTCTAAATCTTCATTTTCATTTAAATTTCCACTTTCTTCTAAATTTTCACTTTCCTCTAAAATTTTCAAATTTTCATTTTCCAATATTCCATCTTCAAATGCATTATATGTAATTACTGATTCATCAATATTTTGACGCAATTCATTTTCACTTATATTCTTATCATAAAATTTGAGTTCTTTTTCAGAATTTGAAATATAATAAGATCTAATTTTTGCCATAGATTCAATCCGTAACAAATTTAATTTTGTACGTCGTTCCCCAAAAAACTATTTAAGTGTTGAAAAATTCCGTTCACAAACAGCCTGAGATGGAACAATGGAAAATAATAATAGTGCCAATTCTTGTAGTTGATCAGTTTCATCATCTTCAACATTGATACTTAGCCACCATTTCATCGGTGTTTCTTTAAAACGATCATAATTAATATTATAAGGAGGTGATTTTCGTTTCCAACTCCTCATTTCTGTTAAGAGATTAAGACAAGATGTTTCGCCATATCCTAAATTGTGCCATATAATAGATGCAGTTTCGTATATTTTATTTAATGCTGCTTGTTTTAATTCAAGACTTATAGTTTTTTTTTTTAAAAAAAAAAAATAACAATTAATATTTTTGAAATTTATTATAATTTTATATAATAAAAAATTTAAATTTTACCTCGATATAATGGATGCAACCAATATGCAAGAATATATATATTATTGATAAATTCTTTTAGACGACGATTATAATTGGAAATCATTATAGATTTCCATGAATTTATACTTCTTATTTGATTAATTTTTGCACCTAATCTTATTAATCCAATAAAACAGTCAGCTAAATTGGCAGTTCTTGATTTAAGAATATTTGTCAATTCTTTTACTAGTTTTAGAATAGATGATATTTGATAACATTTGGAATAAAATTCTTCATCTTGAAGTAAAGATAAAACATTTCTATTTGTAATTACTTCTGGATGATTATCTAAAATCTAAAATAATAATAAATAAAATAAATTATTATTTATTTTTAAAAAAATATAAATTAATAAATTTAAAAATAAATTTTTTTACCCAATAAAATACAGGTTTTGACCGTACTAAAGAATTTGTTGTATTATATAAAGTACCTCATCTTGTTTTACAATAAGATTGTATTTCTCCACCTTTTATTTTTATTGCACATAATTGTTCTTTATAATATCCATGAGCAGCGTGTGAATTATTAAAAAATCCTATAATACTACCACAATTAGAAATTATATTTTTGATTAGATCAATATCTGCGAAATCAGAAGCAATTAAATTAATTGCATGTGCCATACATCTTAAATCTAAAATGTAAGGATATTTTTCATGCGTAATACGTCGCGCAACTCTTAAATTTGCACCATTATCCGTTACTACTGCTTTAAATTTTTCAATTCCAATATTTTGCATTATTTTTTGAATTTCATTTGCCATAAATACTCCAGTTTATTTTTCTTTATTATAAGTTTTAAGTTTTATAAGATATTCTTTTCTTTTTGATGTTGTAACTATATAATTATAAATTGAATCATGTCTTAAAGACATCCATCCATCAAGACCTTAAAATTGTAAAAATAATTAAAAAATAAAATTAAATATTATGAAATTAAATATATTTAATTTATTAAATACTTACTAATGGTAAGATATTTTTCTTTTTCTAATTCTATTTCAATTTTTTTTTCAATTCTAATTGTTTCTTGATCTAAGAGTTTACCAGAAAGAATATCGCGTGAAGGTAATTTATATCCCAGAATAGCAATTTGAAATAAATCTATAATAAATGGATTTTCAATTGTGTAAAATGGAAATCCACAACATACCCATGTTTTTAAAATTGCTTGATTAATTTCATTTGTTTTTGAAGTTGGTAAAGAATTAGTATTATTAAAATGAGATGTAATAGTTGGTTGTTTTATACATCAGGAAACTTTTCGGGGCGTAAATTTACAGAAAATTTACAGGACCTACAGAAATTTACGCCTAAAAAAATCAATTTTTTTGACTTTGATCATTATTTATAAGACAGGGAGCGATTTTTTACTAAGATATTTCTATGACAGATCGAAAGATCTGGTTCTTAGCTACAAGATGATATGTGTTTCATTTCTGTAACATCAATATTCGCGAAGATATTCAAGTTTAAAGTTTCACATTTGTGAAAAAATTACCGCGTAAATTTTCCGAAAATTTTCGTAATTCTGCCGGAAATTTCTATGACGTCACGTGAATTTCCGGCAGAATTACGGAAATTTTCGAAAAATTTACGCGGAAATTTTTTCACAAATGTGAAACTTTAAACGTGAATATCTTCGCGAATATTAATGTTACAGAAATGAAACACATATCATCTTGTAGCTAAAAACCAGATCTTTCGATCTGTCATAGAAATATCTTAGTAAAAAATCGCTCCCTGTCTTATAAATAATGATCAAAGTCAAAAAAATTGATTTTTTTAGGCGTAAATTTCTGTAGGTCCCGTAAATTTTCTGTAAATTTACGCCCCGAAAAGTTTCCTGATGTACTTTTTGATTTAATATTAGATCCGGAAACTTCTTCTAAAAAATTTTCTCTCCAAAGAACTTTTATATTATCAGGTACACATTCACAATTTCTAGCTAAATGAATTTTCATATCTTTAGGACGTCCTCTTGGCCATTTTTCATTACACCATTTACATTTTGCTTCATAAAAACCTCTACCGAAATCTGGACCTTTTATAAAATAATTCCAAATTTCATCTTTTTTTTTACCTCCCGGATATTTTCTTTTCTTTCCTTTTGTTATATTATTTTCTTTAGTACTGTCTAAATCTTGTTGTATTAAGTTATTTTCATCATTAAAAAATGGAATAGATGTTTCCCTTATATTTCTCTCATAAAACACACAACTACTTTCATTACTATTTTCATCTTCCTGTTGTAAATTTAATGCAATATTCATATTTAAAATTATAATTAAAAAAAAAAGATTATTACACGTTAAGATTAATTTTATAATTTCACCAGTTTCACCAATATACATTTTACCAGTTTCACTAATTTCACCAATATTATAAGTTTCACCAATATTAACTATATCACCAATATCACCAGTTTCACCAATGATAATTGGTGATTGGTGACAAATGAAATTTGGTGCAACTCGATAATTTAGTTTCACCAGCAAGTATACCGATAACCTTCGAATACCTCCAACATAAACGTAATATTTACGAAGGTTATTGATACCGAAAACCTTCATTTCTATTAATAAAACGTAATACTCCGGAGGTTATTGATATCAATAACCTTCAATAACCTTTACTTTATTATAATAAATGTAATATTTGCGAAGGTTATTGATCTGATAACCTTCAATAACCTTTGAAAACGAAATTATTACAATAACCTCCGACTATTCCAAAATTGATTTTGGATTTTTAAGGTATTTCGACTTTTTGAGATTTATGCAGAATCTATTCTATATATGGAAGTAAAAAAAGTACCCAGTTATGTGTATCTTCAATCAAAGAATAAATCTGGGTGATCAAAAAATTTCGGGTTTTAAGTAAAATAATTTCGTCTTCTATGAAAAACTATTTCGACTTTTTTCTCCAAAATACTAATTTCGGGGTCCCAAAATGATTTTGCGTGCAAGTATACCTCCGACATAAAAAATTTTCTGATGTTATAACTAAATTTAATATAATAATAAAAATAATATTTAATTATAAAATTAATCCGTTAGCAAAACGACAGGTCACATACTAGTTTATTTTGAAATTAGTTATGCATTTCTGAAACATATTATAATTTAATAGTATTATCTCTTAATTTGTAGACGCAGGTATATTTGCCTGTTTAACATAATAAAATATTGAAGGTTACAATTTANTATTGATATCAATAACCTTCAATAACCTTTACTTTATTATAATAAATGTAATATTTGCGAAGGTTATTGATCTGATAACCTTCAATAACCTTTGAAAACGAAATTATTACAATAACCTCCGACTATTCCAAAATTGATTTTGGATTTTTAAGGTATTTCGACTTTTTGAGATTTATGCAGAATCTATTCTATATATGGAAGTAAAAAAAGTACCCAGTTATGTGTATCTTCAATCAAAGAATAAATCTGGGTGATCAAAAAATTTCGGGTTTTAAGTAAAATAATTTCGTCTTCTATGAAAAACTATTTCGACTTTTTTCTCCAAAATACTAATTTCGGGGTCCCAAAATGATTTTGCGTGCAAGTATACCTCCGACATAAAAAATTTTCTGATGTTATAACTAAATTTAATATAATAATAAAAATAATATTTAATTATAAAATTAATCCGTTAGCAAAACGACAGGTCACATACTAGTTTATTTTGAAATTAGTTATGCATTTCTGAAACATATTATAATTTAATAGTATTATCTCTTAATTTGTAGACGCAGGTATATTTGCCTGTTTAACATAATAAAATATTGAAGGTTACAATTTAAGGAATATATACTTTTAATTACATTTTTGTATATTAAAAAATTTAATAGTATTATTTGAGATTATATATAAAATTTTCTCCCCAAATACAAAATATATAGTAATTAATGTAATAATTTCTTTTTTATTTTTTATATTTAAATAATCAGAAAAGTGAAATATTCAATAATTTATAACTATATAGCATCAGGAAATTTTTTATAACGGAAGTTATTGTAATAATTTTGTTTTTAAAGGTTATTAGATCATATCAGGAAACTTTTTGAGATGTAAATTTACAGAAATTTACAGGACCTATAGAAATTTACGCTGTTGGCCTATTTATACCTTCAAAAGAAAATAAGGAACGACAACTAAAGCAGGAAAAAACTATATATAAAAGATCACACAGCAGTTATATGTAATATGCTATAGTTGAAAAGTTTGTAAGTAAATACAATAATGAAGGATTTAGATATGTGGTTTTATTCGAAAGAAACAAGGGTGAGGTTTTAAAGGGGGTTTATAGAGAACAAATTTCTATCGTCACAAAGACAATTTATAAAGAAACCAATTCTTTAACTACAGACTTTTTAACAAATGAAAAAAGTTATTATTTACCAAGAATAATAATATCAAAGTACATAAATTATAATATTCAATGTCACCAAGATTTTATTATCAATTTATTACTATCTGTGAGTTAAATACATTTAATAGTTTTGTACTGAACTGTACTGAATAGTATTAAAACTATAAAGAATTTGTATTAACTGAAGACTAAAATTAAAGAAAAACTCAACTTATTTATAACTAATAATTCTTGCCATCATTTATGTCGTCGTGTATGCCATCAAGTATGCCATCATGCGTGTTATCATGCATATACTTTATACATGTTGTCAAAACTATTGAATTGAGTCGGACGCAATTAAAATCAAGAAAAATTGGAGTTGAGTCAAGGCAAATTTTGATTTTTACTAATAATAGACGCAATTAGTTGAGTCAGACGCAATTAAAAATTGAAATTTTAAGAGTTGAGTCAAGACCAAATTAGTTTTGACGATATGTATAATATACTTGCACGCAAAATTATTTTGGGGCCCTGAAATTACAATTTCAGGGAAAAAAGTCGAAATAGTTTTTCATAGAAGACGAAATTATTTTATTTAAAACCCGAAATTTTTTGACTACCCAGATTTATTCTTTGATTGATTATATACATAACTGGGTACTTTTTTTACTTCCATATATAGAATGGATTCTGCATAAATCTCAAAAAGTTAAAATACCTCAAAAATCCAAAATCAATTTTGGGAACATGTATAATCATGCATGCCATCATCTATGCCATGACTTTTGTCATCACTTATGCCATACATCAGGAAATTTTTTAAGTCGGAGGTTATTGTAATAATTTCGTTTTTAAAGGTTATTGAAGGTTATCGGACCAATAACCTTTGCAAATATTACGTTTATTATGATAAAGTGAAGGTTATTGAAGGTTATCGATATCAATAACCTCCGGAGTATTACGTTTTATTAATAAAAATGAAGGTTTTCGGTACCAATAACCTTCGTAAATATTACGTTTATGTTGGAGGTATTCGAAGGTTATCGGAGTGAAGGACTTCGAAGGCTTACGTTTAAAAAAATTTACTGATGTAATATTACTGATTAATAATAAATTATTAATTTATATATATTAATTTAAGTAACAACTAATAATTCGTAATACATGACTAAATTGATTTACAATAATATAATAACTATAATGAAAATAAAATATAGAATATAATAATAAAATAATAAGAAAATATAGATAAGAAAATATAACTTAATGATAAATAATAAAGATAAAAACTATGTTAATAATTCCTCTCAACTTAGTCATAAAATTTCACTTATGACAAATCCAAAATTTGTTTTAGATTGTTCTCAAATAATTTAGAACTTTGTATATCGGATAATATCTGATTATGATATTATTTTCATGCACGCCTTGTTTCTATTTTTGAACAATAAAGGAANATACACATAACTGGGTACTTTTTTTACTTCCATATATAGAATAGATTCTGCATAAATCTCAAAAAGTCGAAATACCTTAAAAATCCAAAATCAATTTTGGAATAGTCGGAGGTTATTGTAATAATTTCGTTTTTAAAGGTTATTGAAGGTTATCGGACCAATAACCTTTGCAAATATTACGTTTATTATGATAAAGTGAAGGTTATTGAAGGTTATCGATATCAATAACCTCCGGAGTATTACGTTTTATTAATAAAAATGAAGGTTTTCGGTACCAATAACCTTCGTAAATATTACGTTTATGTTGGAGGTATTCGAAGGTTATCGGAGTGAAGGACTTCGAAGGCTTACGTTTAAAAAAATTTACTGATGTAATATTACTGATTAATAATAAATTATTAATTTATATATATTAATTTAAGTAACAACTAATAATTCGTAATACATGACTAAATTGATTTACAATAATATAATAACTATAATGAAAATAAAATATAGAATATAATAATAAAATAATAAGAAAATATAGATAAGAAAATATAACTTAATGATAAATAATAAAGATAAAAACTATGTTAATAATTCCTCTCAACTTAGTCATAAAATTTCACTTATGACAAATCCAAAATTTGTTTTAGATTGTTCTCAAATAATTTAGAACTTTGTATATCGGATAATATCTGATTATGATATTATTTTCATGCACGCCTTGTTTCTATTTTTGAACAATAAAGGAAAAATATTATGGCGTAAATTGATTTTGGTCTATCATTCTGATTTATACAAGTTTTGAACCAATTTTGTATATCATGTGTGCATGTATGTTATTGTCACTTCGTGTTTTCCATGTGTTTTGTAATAGACTTTTAGAATTTTCTCATGTTTCCTACGTTTTTTTCTAAAAATACATTTTTTTATCATATTTAAATTTGACTAAATACAAATTTCTTTGTTTTTATTTTTTCCACCAATATTTTTCGAACTCGAAAATTTTTCTACTGAAAAATTTTTACATATTTATTTAAGAAAATATTATTTTGAGATCTGGTTTGTTAATTTTTCCATTACTCCAATCTACTTTTTGTTATTTGTAAGTCAAACTTACTTAGTGTTTTCTGGTATTCTCCTTTAGAGTAATTTATAGAAATATTGTTATTCTTTGCCAAGCTGGTAGATAGAGTTAATATGAGTGACCTAGCTTCCCTTAATGAAAAGAAAATATTAAAAAACTTACACTTGATGTTATGTCGTTGAAAGCTCGTCGCAGCCTCTTTTACTTTTTGAGAACATTTCTGTATAATCTCATATGTTCTTGAAGGAAAATACTAAATTGTAATTTATTTATCGTTTAAATTACTTTAGTTATAACAATGCCTAGGACCAATTGTTTCACTCATGCATATCAACATTCGAATATTATTGTAGAGGAGATTATGATTCTTCAAGAAACAGTTAAATTCCTTTGTCATTGTCTCTTTAACTGTCATTGTTCTGAGCTAGAAGTGAAGTTATCATCTGTACAAGAAGAGTTTATCATTCTTCAAGCTTTATATACTGACTATCAAGTTACTATACGTGTTGCCCAAATCTCAAATAATTTGGGATTTGGGACGCCAAAATGCACAAATTACTAGTATTTGGGATTTGGGATTTGGGATTTTGGCAAAAAATACTAATTATAATTTGGGATTTGGGATTTGGGATTTGGGATTTGGGATTTCGGCATTTGGGATTTCAGCATTTGGATTTTGAATTTGGGCGGCAAGTATACAAGTTACCAATGAATAAAGGATAGAACAATTTCAAAGAGAAGTTCACAACTTAAGAAGAAGTTGTAATGATATACGAGTATAAATGTTGTCCAAATCCCAAATAATTTGGGATTTGGGACGCCAAAATGCACAAATTACTAGTATTTGGGATTTGGGATTTGGGATTTTGGCAAAAAATACTAATTATAATTTGGGATTTGGGACGCCAAAATGCACAAATTACTAGTATTTGGGATTTGGGATTTGGGATTTTGGCAAAAAATACTAATTATAATTTGGGATTTGGGATTTGGGATTTCGACATTTGGGATTTTGGCATTTGAATTTCGAATTTGGACGGCAGGTATATATACGAGTAATTTTTATTTTACTCTTATAAATATTTTATTTATTCTTTTTAAAAAAATATTAATATTCTTTTTTAGAATCGTAATTTTTTACTAGCTCAGGAAACAGAAAATTTTTGTGATGATAATACTCGTCTTTCACGAGAAAATGTTTATCTTTGGGATTCTCTTCAATATTTTTGTGGTTTAGTACGTCACTTTCGAATAGAGACTTCAGGAATAGATTAAATTGTTTGTCATGCTCATGAAAATATTAGAAATAGTCAACAATAAAGATATATTTTAAATTATTAACTCTAATTATACATGTTTCCAAAATTGATTTTGGATTTTTGAGGTATTTTAATTTTTTGAGATTTATGCAGAATTTATTCTATATATGAAAGTAAATAAAGTATCCAGTTATGTGTATCTTCAATTAAAGAATAAATTTGAGTGGTCAAAAAATTTTGGATTTTAAGTAAAATAATTTTGTCTTTTATAAAAAACTATTTCGACTTTTTTTCCTGAAATTGTAATTTCGGGACTCCAAAATAATTTTGCGTGCAAGTATAACTCTAATACTCTAGTGCTGTGTTACTTTGTGGGTCAGTCTAGAGTCAAATAAAAGAAATGTTGCTTTGTGGGCCCTCTTTTATTTTCATATTTGTATTTATATCTTTACTAAATTTTCAATCTTTTAAGTCAATTTGTAGGAAAAATATCGTAAATCTTCCACCATTACTTCTATTATTATTTTCCATTAAAACTTCTATTCAATATGTTACTGTCCCATCTATTTGTTTTATGAAATGTCTACTGTTAAAATAACTACTTTAATTAATAACTATAAAGGGATAATTATTAAATGTATTATTATAATTATACTTGCACGCAAAATTATTTTGGAGTCCCGAAATTGCAATTTTGGAAAAAAAAGTCAAAATAGTTTTTCATAGAAGACGAAATTATTTTACTTAAAACTTGAAATTTTTTGACCACCCAGATTTATTCTTTGATTGAAAATACACATAACTGGGTACTTTTTTTACTTCCATATATAGAATAGATTCTGCATAAATCTCAAAAAGTCGAAATACCTCAAAAATCCAAAATCAATTTTGAGAACATGTATAATTATAATATATAAACTATATGTAACTATATATAATATAATAAGGACATTTATAAATCACACTAGTGGTGTTCAACACCAGTTGATTTTTAACCAATAAAAATAAAGCACATGATTTAGTCATTGTAATTAATGTCAGTGATTTTTGACCAATAAAATACATGATTTTGAATGTAATGCGCTTTTGTGTAATGTGTAAGTTACACTAACATGCATATTATAAATCACTTATAAATCATACTATATGCGTCANTGAGTCAAGACCAAATTAGTTTTGACGATATGTATAATATACTTGCACGCAAAATTATTTTGGGGCCCTGAAATTACAATTTCAGGGAAAAAAGTCGAAATAGTTTTTCATAGAAGACGAAATTATTTTACTTAAAACTTGAAATTTTTTGACCACCCAGATTTATTCTTTGATTGAAAATACACATAACTGGGTACTTTTTTTACTTCCATATATAGAATAGATTCTGCATAAATCTCAAAAAGTCGAAATACCTCAAAAATCCAAAATCAATTTTGAGAACATGTATAATTATAATATATAAACTATATGTAACTATATATAATATAATAAGGACATTTATAAATCACACTAGTGGTGTTCAACACCAGTTGATTTTTAACCAATAAAAATAAAGCACATGATTTAGTCATTGTAATTAATGTCAGTGATTTTTGACCAATAAAATACATGATTTTGAATGTAATGCGCTTTTGTGTAATGTGTAAGTTACACTAACATGCATATTATAAATCACTTATAAATCATACTATATGCGTCACGCATCATATAAATCATACACATCAATTATAAATCATACTATATGCGTCACGAATCATATAAATCATACTATATCTATACATGTTCTCAAAATTGATTTTGGATTTTTGAGGTATTTTGACTTTTTGAGATTTATGCAGAATCTATTCTATATATGAAAGTAAAAAAAGTATCCAATTATGTGTATCTTCAATCAAAGAATAAATCTGGTGGTTAAAAAATTTTGGGTTTTAAGTAAAATAATTTCGTCTTCTATGAAAAACTATTTCGACTTTTTTCCCCAAAATACCAATTTCGGGGTCCCAAAATAATTTTACGTGCAAGTATAACTATATCACATACTATAATCACATCATACGCCATACGCATCAATATGTATCGTTTATTATATATCTTCGCTTTTATTAGTTTTCCCTTCATTACATAAAAATTCATTACATAAAAATTCGTTTACATAAAAATTCATATACGCATCTTTTGAACCTTTACTTTTGGAAAAAAAATTACTTTTTTTGTGCAAAAATGTCTTGTAAATACACTCCCTCTCTTGTCCGCTTAATTGGTAGTGTTCGCTGGACATGTTCGTGTATTGTGCCCTTTCTTGTTACAAATGCCACATGTTCTCTTGCTAGTTTCGCCGTTTATTAAATCATTATCGTTTGATCTGATATCTTGTAATATTTTTCGAATCTTTTTACGTGGCGGCTCTTCACGACTTTCATTGTTGTTCTCTTTATCATTCTGATCGGATTCGGATGATTCTTGTTTTTTTTTGCCCTTTCGATCTTCAAAATCTTTGGGTTTCCGGCCTTTCGTTCTAATACCAATGGGATTGCTGATAGTAGCGGCAAATTCAGCAATACTATCATCATTTTTGACTTGACTTATGATTTCAGCTTCCATTTCCTCAGCCAACTTTAAATGAATTTCACAAAGCTCCTCTATTCTACCTGTTGCAATGGCGAGATTTAACATTTTCTTCATTATACCAAACCCTTTTCCATATTGCTGTTTTTGGGACATTTCTTTACAAACCTCTTTGGTGAAGACATAATTGTCCCGGATCATCTCTAAATGCAAAAAGTTGATTTCAGTAGAAGGTTCTGCTGTGTCGAATTCTTGATCTGAAGTTAC
This sequence comes from Diversispora epigaea, assembly GCA_003547095.1. Classification (NCBI taxonomy): domain Eukaryota; kingdom Fungi; phylum Glomeromycota; class Glomeromycetes; order Diversisporales; family Diversisporaceae; genus Diversispora; species Diversispora epigaea. The sequence goes on from PQFF01000124.1 coordinate 74,867, forward strand.
CGAAATTGTTGGTTCAAGACAAAATCCTAAATCTGCATCCATCACTGATGAATCCGTATACCTGCGTTGTGGCACAAGTCCAATTTGAAATTTAGCAGTTGACGTGATAAGCATGGTTGCGAAAAAATGACGGCATACAAGACCACGGTTGATTAAAGTCAAGCACGTACAAAGATGTGCAGCATTGTCATACAACACTACAAAATGCTCACTCTTTTTGCTGATAGAAGAAACACGCCAAAGTTCAAGAATTCTTGCCGGGTCGAGATCTACAATTAGCTGGTCAAGTTCTATCACACAGGCATCAAACATATCTTCGGAAAACATGCCCTTTGGTGAATCTGAGGTAGCCTATAACAAAAAAAAAACAAGAGTTAAACGAAATAGAAAACATGACCAAAACAAGAAACGAAATTCTTAATAAAAACGTAATACAATAAAAAAAACTCTATACCCGTTGTCCAAGGTCATCCACCAAACTAGCTATCTGGCATCGGTAATGCATGCTGTGATTCATCTCGTGTCGCTAAAGCTTAAGGATTGCTGGTGTCAAATAATGTTGACAGGACATATCAACTCTTTTAAAATAATGGCTGTGATAATCCTCATCTCGGCTCGCAGGAAGCTGACCAATGACTTCATTAAAGTTAATAAACCGGCTTTCTTTCATCAATAATCTTTCAATTAAAGATTCAAGTTCCATAAGAGATGAAGATCCGTTTATATGATTTTTAATTATACCATTGTACGACTCGACACGTTGAGTGCTTTGTATTCCCGCATTGAATGCACGATGCGTAAAGCACAACACCCAGGCCTCCCGACAATAGTAAAGCTGACGTTGTAAATATTTGGCAGTATCGGCATATTCGGATAATAATGCAACCCATCTCTCCTCAAAAATTGATTCCATACGGCTATTACGAGCATGACAAAATGCCGCAAAAAATTTACCCCACTTTTCTCCACGATATTTACCCAAAAAATGCTTCTTCAAATTCTTTCGAATATGGAATAAGCAAAAGTGATGCTTAGTTTTTGGCCAAGAGCTATTTACTGCAGAAATCATTGCGGGATCAGCATCCGTATAGAGTAAACGTGGCACTAATTTACCCGTTGCGGTTAGAAGGCTCCAAAATAACCATACGAAGCTATCCTTGGTTTCGTCTGAAAGAACGGTCGTTGCTGCGAGACGAGAGCGATTGTGATTATCTACTATAATAATAACACACAAAATCATCGAATGGCGGTTGGTTTTGGCGGTTGTATTGAGAAGAACGATGTCATGAAAACGTGCCCACAATTCTTGTTGACTTGGACGCATCCAGCAAAGCCTAACAAGATGATTATCTTGACCTTCGAACTGAGCATTAACATGAAAACCTGGATTTTCCTGCTGCTGTTTCATGAGATAAAGATACATGGAACCAGCATCACTTTTAACATGGTTTTTTTGGTGGCGAATAGAATTAATTAAACTATAAACATTACGATCGTGAATATATTTTCCCGGATATTTATGCTGCAAAACTTCAATTATTGCACCAGAGCGCACACCACAAGCTACGAGTAACCTTACATCTTCACACATTTCTGGAGTTAATTTTCGATAGCAGGGTGCGAGAGCAGCAATATTATCCACAAGTTTATGATTATGCTGGTCTTCGACCTTTGTAATATAAACGAGATTGTCGTTCTTCCAGCGGTAAGCATTAACACGAAACTTGCAGTCGTCGGTATTATGCCCAGTATTACGACTCTCTATTGTGTGTGTCTCCTTTCTTGATACATATTTTTGGCCTCTTGTACACGCGTAAATACGCCGTCGGGGTATACTATCCTTCTTATCCTTCTCGCTATGAGTGATTGTAAAAGCAAAGTCTTGCTCCAACCCATGGTTTTTAAGCCATCTATGAATAAAAAAAAGTTTAGTGTTTTTTTTAAAAAGGCCATAACATTTTCAAGAACTACGTACTCGTCAAGTTTTGTCCAATTATCGAAAACCATTTCTGGTACTACTGGATAAAGTGTACCATCTCCATCATCTTCAAAAATCTCACTGCCTTCTAGGTTTTCAGTTAAATTATCATGGTCGAGTGGTTCTGATAGTGCTTCACGCGTTTCTTTCAACAGCACTTCAAGAGAGTCATCCCAGTCTTCAGGAATATTATTAGGAGAGAAATTGTGAGCCGAAGAGGAAGAAGAAGATTGAGATATAGCGTGGGAAAGAGATGTCATATTATGCATGGCGTAAAACAAGTACGACGCGTTGATCGTTTCGCTGCATATTTACTTTTTAAAGAAAAATATTGTCACGTGTTTAAAATACTGTCATTAGTAGTACGTGATCATATACGAGCACGTGATGTGGTGCTCAACACCACTGGTGTGATTTAACGGTTTCGTATAATAAAATATGTGTAAAAAATAATTAAAAATTAAACTATGTTTTTATAATGTTCTAATAATTTGTTAAATAAATAAATTCATTATATTTTGAGGTCATTATATATTATAATATTTATTATCACATTTCTCTCTTTTTTTCTAATATTAATTTTTATAACATCAATATCTATTCTATTAATAATATAAGGTAGTGGTATGAAGACATGTCAGATATTATTACTATTAAGCTTTTTCATCAATGTTGATTCACTCTTGTCTCTCAAAACTTTTACCTCCTCTTAGGTCTTACTCAAGTTTAACAGAGACTTATTTTTGTCATTATTGATCTACTATTGCTTCTCTTTCAAGAAATATACGGATTTACTATTACTAATATTAAAAAAGATTATAGATAAAATAATTTCTAAAATTACGAGTTAAAATACTACTAATGTAAATGTGATTGAATTTAAATTAATTATAACAAGAACTATAATTATTAATGAATATTAAATATTCATATTTCTACATTAAAATATAATAAATAAATATAATTATTTAAAATTAAATTGTCTATAAAAAAATTAATACTATATTTTTTTAACCATTATCTTTGTCTAGTCGTACTAATAACATTTATTCCACGATAAGCATCACATGGAGGCTAAACTAAAATACTAAAGAATAACTATTATTAAATTAAAAGAAATAAATCTATACAAAATCTCTTTGAACTATTTTAATTTTACACAGAAATTACTATCACTACTTCATGTACTTAAGGAAATATTTCATCAAGAAATATTAATTAAATCTTACACAGAGAATATATCAAAATTAAACTTAATTACACTTTACAGGGGTTTTATCGCATCTCACAGTCATCACCAAATTGTTGGCCTATTTATACCTTCAAAAGAAAATAGGGAATGACAACTAAAGTAGGGAAAAACTATATATAAAAGATCACATAGCAGTTATATGTAATATGCTATAGTTGAAAGGTTTGTAAGTAAATATAATAATGAAGGATTTAGATATGTGATTTTATTCGAAAGAGGCAGGGGTGAGATTTTAAAGGGGGTTTATAGAGAACAAATTTCTATCGTCACAAAGACAATTTATAAAAAAACTAATTCTTTAACTACAGGTTTTTTAACAAATGAAAAAAGTTATTATTCATCAAGAATAATAATATCAAAGTACATAAATTATAATATTCAATATTACCAAGACTTTATTATCAATTTATTACTATCTGTGAGTTAAATACATTTAATAGTTTTGTACTGAACTGTACTGAACAGCATTAAAACTATAAAGAACTTGTATTAACTGAAGACTAAAATTAAAGAAAAACTCAGCTTATTTATAACTAATAATTCTTGTCATCATCTAAGTCGTCGCGTATGCCATCAAGTATGCCATCATGTGTGTCATCATACATGTCACCATCTATGCCATAACTTTTGTCATCACTTATGCCATCGCGTTACTGATCAACAATAAATTATTAATCTATATATACTAATTTAAGTAACAACTGATAATTCGTAATACATGATTAAATTGATTTACAATAATATAATAACTATAATGAAAATAAAATATAGAATATAATAATAAAATAATAAGAAAATACAGATAAGAAAATATAACTTAATGATAAATAATAAAAATAAAAACTATGTTAACAATGCTTAAAAAAATGATTTTTTTAGGCATAAATTTCTGTAGATCTCGTAAATTGTTATTAATAAAAATAAAGGTTTTTGGTACCAATAATCTTCATAAATATTACGTTTATGTTGAAGATATTCAAAGATTATCAGAGTAAAATATTTCGAAGGCTTACGTTTAAAAAAATTTACTGATGTTAATACAATACAATATATAATATAATAATTATATAATACAATTATATAATATAATACAATTAAAATATAAATTTATTTATAAAATATTTATTTTTTTTGTCAAAGTGTGAAACTATATGAACTATTTCTTCGATTGCTTCTATCTCTATAAAATTGTATACATCAGAAAATTTTTTCGGATATAATATTCTGTAATTTTAATACAATAATAAATTTTTATAATTTTTCACATAAAATTACGAAAATTTTCAAAAGTTATTAAAATTTTAAAATTCTGTAATACAGTTATACATGTTTCCAAAATTGATTTTGGATTTTTAGGGTATTTCAACTTTTTGAGATTTATGCAGAATCTATTCTATATATAGAAGTAAAAAAAATATCTACAGTGGCTCACGAATGTACTGCAACACCTAAAATTTTGTCTTTAAAAAATTCTGTGTCACAAACCATCGATTTTAGAATAATAGTTCCTATACTCATTTTAATCTTTGAGATTTGAAGATTTTTTGAGAACTGTTTGATATCAAATTAATAATGCCAATTTTTCGGAAATGGGTGATCAACATGGTGAATTGTCACTTAATAAAATTTCAATTGTGAATAAAATTTTATACAGAATAGTTACAACAAAAGTGATCATAGGGTT
>PQFF01000124.1:80219-90287 GCA_003547095.1 Diversispora epigaea
AACCCTATGATCACTTTTGTTGTAACTATTCTGTATAAAATTTTATTCACAATTGAAATTTTATTAAGTGACAATTCACCATGTTGATCACCCATTTCCGAAAAATTGGCATTATTAATTTGATATCAAACAGTTCTCAAAAAATCTTCAAATCTCAAAGATTAAAATGAGTATAGGAACTATTATTCTAAAATCGATGGTTTGTGACACAGAATTTTTTAAAGACAAAATTTTAGGTGTTGCAGTACATTCGTGAGCCACTGTAGTTATATGTATCTTTAATCAAGGAATTTATCTGGGTGATCAAAAAATTTCAGGTTTTAAGTAAAATAATTTCGTCTTTTATGAAAAACTATTTTGACTTTTTTCCTCAAAATTGCAATTTCGGAATCTCAAAATAATTTAGCGTGCAAGTATAAATACAGTACACAACATTTAAAGGTTATAGAATGTGATACAAAGGTAATACCAAAAAAAAGAAGTTGATATTTTGAAGCTAAGTTAATTTATTACAAACTGTCAGCCTCTTTTTAAAAAAATAATTATTTATTTCTGATTTATATCGATTCAAAAATACCTTGTCTTCATATGATTAATATTCAATAGGACAAAAGCGTGATCTAACAATTACATAAATTAATTTTGATTGGTTAATTAGAATATCATGTTTTTATTATTAGTTCTTGACAAATAAAAAGTGATGATCAAATTTGGAAATCATGTGATTCTTTGTAAAGTATGCAGAAATCGATTTTTTAGTTTATTTAAGTTTCATCAGGAAACTTTTTGGAACATAAATTTACAGAAATTTACAAGATTTTCAGAAATTTACACCTAAAAAAATCAATTTTTTTGACTTTGATTACTATTTATGAGACAGGGAGCGATTTTTTACTAAGATATTCCTATGACAGATCAAAAGATCTGGTTCTTAGCCACAAGATAATATATGTTTCATTTCTATAACATCAATATTCGCGAAAATATTTACGTTTAAAGTTTTATATCTATGAAAAAATTTCCGTATAAATTTTTCAAAAATTTTCGTAATTCTGCCAGAAATTTCTATGAAAATTTTCGGAAAATTTATACGGAAATTTTTTCATAGATGTAAAACTTTAAACGTGAATATCTTCGCGAATATTGATGCTACAGAAATGAAACACATATCATCTTGTAGCTAAGAATCAGATCTTTCGATCTGTTATAGGAATATTTTAATAAAAAATCGCTCCCTGTCTCATAAATAGTGATCAAAGTCAAAAAATTGATTTTTTTAGGCATTGTCGCAAGTATATTTTCATACTTCCCACTTTATACATGTCGTCAAAACTATTGAATTGAGTCAGACGCAATTAAAATTGAGAAAAATTGGAGTTGAGTCAAAGCAAATTTTGATTTTTATTAGTGATTGACGCAATTAGTTGAGTCAGACGCAATTAAAATTGAGAAAAATTGGAGTTGAGTCAAAGCAAATTTTGATTTTTATTAGTGATTGACGCAATTAGTTGAGTCAGACGCAATTAAAAATTGAAATTTTAAGAGTTGAGTCAAGGCCAAATTAGTTTTGACGACATGTATATCCCACTTAGAGTTCTTTTAAGGAATTTATAGTCCTTCCCGTTAGATACACGACTTTCAGTTTGGTTATAACTTTATTTTAGAAGGTACCAGTTAGTTTTTAGTTAGAACTAACAAACTAATTATTCTTCCAAGTCATTATAACTTCGTTACTTTCATTAATAACTTCATTTATTAATATTTACTTTTATTAATAACTTTATTTATTAATAACTTCCTTTAATAATAAACATTTTTATTATTAATCTTAGAACTTCCTTTATTACGAACTTCCTTTATAGATAACTTCTTTATAATTTATACTTCAGATACTTTTATCCTTTATTAAAGATATTATTTTTAATTCATTAGTACTTTCTTTATTAAATAACTTTAATAAACATTATGTCAAATAAATACGATAATAAATCACTTCAATTATTTTATTTAACATTTATTAATATTTTATTTAATGATTATTTCCTAATAATACAATTATATTTTTATAATCATAATATTAACTTCCTTTGAACTTAGAACTTTTTTTCAAGTTTAAAAGCTGAAGGAACTAAGTTGAATAGGTTCCCTTTTTATAAGTAAATACATTACTGTATCTTTACTGTGCACTATTACTATTGGTTAATATATTTATCATATAACTTATTAAATATAGAATATATATTCATCAGTAAATTTTTTTAAACGTAAACCTTCAAAGTCCTTCACCCCAATAACCTTCGAATACCTCCAACATAAATGTAATATTTACGAAGGTTATTGGTACCGAAAACCTTTATTTTTATTAATAAAACGTAATACTCCGGAGGTTATTGATATCGATAACCTTCAATAACCTTCACTTTATCATAATAAACAATATTTGCAAAGGTTATTGGTCCGATAACCTTCAATAACCTTTGAAAACGAAATTATTACAATAACCTCCAACATAAAAAATTTCCTGATGTTATACTAATAATTAATGTTAATTAATACTATGTAATAATAATTAATACTAAGTAATACTAATTAATGATAATTAATAATAATTATACAATATTTGTATAACTATTATCACGTAAACATGTGACTTGTGTTACTTATATTTTGTGTAACTAAACTATTTGGCTATTTACATGTTAATAAATATTACTAANATAAATTAATAATTTATTATTAATCAGTAATATTACATCAGTAAATTTTTTTAAACGTAAGCCTTCGAAGTCCTTCACTCCGATAACCTTCGAATACCTCCAACATAAATGTAATATTTACGAAGGTTATTGGTACCGAAAACCTTTATTTTTATTAATAAAACGTAATACTCCGGAGGTTATTGATATCGATAACCTTCAATAACCTTCACTTTATCATAATAAACAATATTTGCAAAGGTTATTGGTCCGATAACCTTCAATAACCTTTGAAAACGAAATTATTACAATAACCTCCAACATAAAAAATTTCCTGATGTTATACTAATAATTAATGTTAATTAATACTATGTAATAATAATTAATACTAAGTAATACTAATTAATGATAATTAATAATAATTATACAATATTTGTATAACTATTATCACGTAAACATGTGACTTGTGTTACTTATATTTTGTGTAACTAAACTATTTGGCTATTTACATGTTAATAAATATTACTAATTATTACTAAATATTACTAATAAAATTACTAATCTTGATATTTATATTTTCATCTGTTGACTAATTATTCTAATAAAATACAGGGTTAAATAATATAATGGTTATATGATTTGATATATTTCTGTTATGATAATTTTACCCGGTAACAACGTAAATTTCTGTAGGTCCTGTAAATTTCTGTAAATTTACACCCCAAAAAGTTTTCTGATGATTTAATTTGATTTTTAATTTGAAAAATAGGACAAATTATAGAATTTCAGTCTTTAAGTGTCGTGTACTGTATATATTATACGTGTTGCCCAAATCCCAAATAATTTGGGATTTGGGACGCCAAAATGCACAAATTACTAGTATTTGGGATTTGGGATTTGGGATTTCGGCAAAAAATACTAATTATAATTTGGGATTTGGGATTTGGGATTTCAGCATTTGGGATTTCGGCATTTGGATTTCGAATTTGGGCGGCAGGTATAGTATATATGTCATCAAAACTATTGAATTGAGTCAGATGCAATTAAAATTGAGAAAAATTAGAGTTGAGTCAAGGCAAATTTTAATTTTCACTAGTAATTGACGCAATTAATTGAGTCAGACGCAATTAAAAATTGAAATTTNGGTTAAATAATATAATGGTTATATGATTTGATATATTTCTGTTATGATAATTTTACCCGGTAACAACGTAAATTTCTGTAGGTCCTGTAAATTTCTGTAAATTTACACCCCAAAAAGTTTTCTGATGATTTAATTTGATTTTTAATTTGAAAAATAGGACAAATTATAGAATTTCAGTCTTTAAGTGTCGTGTACTGTATATATTATACGTGTTGCCCAAATCCCAAATAATTTGGGATTTGGGACGCCAAAATGCACAAATTACTAGTATTTGGGATTTGGGATTTGGGATTTCGGCAAAAAATACTAATTATAATTTGGGATTTGGGATTTGGGATTTCAGCATTTGGGATTTCGGCATTTGGATTTCGAATTTGGGCGGCAGGTATAGTATATATGTCATCAAAACTATTGAATTGAGTCAGATGCAATTAAAATTGAGAAAAATTAGAGTTGAGTCAAGGCAAATTTTAATTTTCACTAGTAATTGACGCAATTAATTGAGTCAGACGCAATTAAAAATTGAAATTTCAAGAATTGAGTCAAAGTTATACTTGCACGCAAAATTATTTTGGGGCCCCGAAATTGTAATTTTGGGGAAAAAAGTCGAAATAGTTTTTCATAGAAGACAAAATTATTTTACTTAAAACCCAAAATTTTTTAATCACCTAGATTTATTCTTTAATTGAAGATACACATAACTGGGTACTTTTTTTACTTCTATATATAGAATGGATTCTGCATAAATCTCAAAAAGTCGAAATATCTCAAAAATCTAAAATCAATTTTGGGAACATGTATAGTCAAGGTCAAATTAGTTTTGACGACATGTATAGTGTACTGTATTACAAATACTATCTTCCATAATTTAAATGTTTTAAAAATTTTTCAAAAATTTTCATAATTTTTATGAAAATATTTGCTTTAAAAATTTTTGAAAATTTATCATTTAAAAAATTTTGAAAATTTTCGTTTCGATCTTGTTTATTTATTTTCGTCTCAATTTTGTTTATTTATTTATATAATACACACTGGTCAAAAATTTATAAAACCTACACTTATCGAGTACCAGATAGGTGTAGTATCTATGCCTAATATCGTACATATATCAGATACCTAATATGTGTAAAAAATATTTTCTTACATATATCAGGTACCCGATAAGTGTGAAAAATATTTTCTTATACTTATCGAGTACCTGATATATGTATGATATTAGGCACGAATACTACACCTATTTGGTACCCGATAGGTATAGATTTTATAAATTTTCGACCAGTACCAAAATGATCTTGTTTATTTATTTTTAAACTTTTTCAAAAACTTATTTATTTTGTTTCAGACTTTTTCAAAAAATTATATATTCTTTTTTTACTTATTTATTTTATTTTGAACTTTTTTAAAAAATTATATATTTTTTTTTCAAAAATTTTCAAAAACTTATTTATTTTGTTTTGAACTTTTTCAAAAAACTATATATTCTTTTTTCAAAAATTTTCAAAAATTTATTTGTTTTGTTTCAAACTTTTTCAAAATCTCAAGTAAATATATTAGTTTTTGATAAGGTTGGATGCCAGTTGCTATTCGTAAAATCTTCATTTAATGTTGTGTTTCTGGGTCGTTTAAGATTCTAGTGAATCTTCTTGAGTTCCTTTGGTTGTGTTAAAGTAATAGGGTGGGTAGAGTTCCTGATAGCAAAATGTTATTAGTTTTCGACATTCCTTTCTTTGATTAATATAATCCTTATATTATGATTTTCCTGTGGTGATATTTAGTGTCTTTGTCTAGCTTTAATCGCAATAACAGGTAGTTATTCAATAAAAATTATTCATAAAGTAGGATACCTCCTGTTGTCTAGAAGTAGGATACTCCTTGTTATCTAGAAGTAAGATACTTTCAGACGTTAATATACTTACTTAGAAAATAGTGCATAAAAATTGAATTAGTTTATTTAATATTATTTCTAACAATTTTTTTTTTCCTTCATCAGTAAATTTTAATAAACAAAAATTTACGAAATTCTGACGTTAATATAAATTTTTAAATAATAATTTCAGTATAATAATTTAATAATCTACTTATTTTTGTTTACAAGTGAAATTACAAATATTTATAATATTAATCAATAAAGGATATTTTATGACATCTATTTTTTGAGTTATTAGATTAGTTTTTATTATTTTCATTATTTTTACAATACTTCAAAATTTATTGGTATTAATTTTTTATTTTTTACCTTATTTGTTAAAAGATCACTATCTAATTCTGACCAAAAATTTTTAGTTATTTCTTGTATGTCATTTATCTACTCTATTATTTTGAAAAATTTGATTTTATCTTAAATATATTCTAATACATTAAATACTGGAATTTTTACTTCTTCATCATATCCTAATGTTTTGAGAAATTTGATTTCTTTTAGCTCTTTTTGATTAGATTCTAAAGATGAATTAGAACAATAGAGTTATGCTTATCTCTATGTACTTATATACTCTTGGATCTCTTTTACTTATTGTATCATATTCTGATAATAAGCCTGAAGTTTGATCAGCTATAATATTGAGTGTTGTTGAAATATTAATAAGTCGATATTGATTTTTTGAACTAATATAATGCTGACGAAGTTTTTAAGGTGTTGAAAAAAAATAATTATAATAAACATATGTTATACTCTTTTTATTTTTTCAAACCATAATTTATTATGTAAACTTTTGCTCAAATTATAAATTATATACATTGTGTATACTTTTATTAGTAAATTTTTTTAAATGTAAACTTTCAAAGTATTTCATTCTAATAACTTTCGAATACCTTCAACATAAACGTAATATTTACAAAGGTTATTGGTATTAAAAACCTTCATTTTTATTAATAAAATATAATACTGTGGAGGTTATTAATATTGATAACTTTTAATAACTTTCATTTTATTAAAATAAACATAATATTTGTGAAGGTTATTGGTCTGATAACCTTCAATAACCTTTGAAAATGAAATTATTACAATAACTTTCGTTATAAAAAATTTTCTAATGTTATTCAATTTAAAATTTATATTTCTTATATACTTCTTATATACTTTGAAGTTAGATTTTTGCAGTTAGACTTTTGAAATTTTGATACCATATGTCCTATATATTTACAAAAATTTTGTACTTAGGTAAAAAATGATGCAAGAAAAATAAATCATATGTTATATTCTTTAAATTTTATTTTGAATTTGAAAAGAAAAAAGGAATACTATAAAAATGATATTTAATTTGATAAAATTTTTAAGTTTGAGATGTATATACATTATATATGTCGTCAAAACCAATTTGGCCTTGATTCAACTCTTAAAATTTTAATTTTTAATTACATCAGATTTAACTAATTGTGTTAATTACTAGTAAAAATCAAAATTTACCTTGATTCAATTCAGATTTTTTTCAATTTTAATTGCATCTGATTCAATTCAATAGTTTTGACAACATGTATAATATACACTATAATAAAAATGATATGATAAATATGAATTATGCATATCAAGGTTAGACTTTTGCATATTTTTTTGACACATAATTTGCATTTCTTATGTACTAGATAAATGATATTTATTTTTGACCTTTTAGGATATAAAAAAATGAGAATAACTATACTTACATGCAAAATTATTTTGGAATTCCGAAATTGTAATTTTGGAAAAAAAAGTCAAAATAATTTTTCATAAAAGACAAAATTATTTTACTTAAAACCCGAAATTTTTTGACTACCTAGATTTATTCTTTGATTGAAGATACACATAACTGAATCTTTTTTTACTTTTATATATAGAATAGATTCTGCATAAATCTCAAAAAGTCGAAATACCTCAAAAATCTAAAATCAATTTTGAAAACATCATTAGAAAATTTTTTACGTCGGAGGTTATTGTAATAATTTCGTTTTCAAAGGTTATTGAAGGTTATTGGACCAATAACTTTCGCAAATATTACATTTATTATAATAAAGTGAAGGTTATTGAAGGTTATTGATATCAATAACCTCTGGAATATTACGTTTTATTAATAAAAATGAAGGTTTTCAGTACCAATAACCTTCGTAAATATTACATTTATGTTGGAGGTATTTGAAGGTTATCAGAGTGAAGGACTTCGAAAGTTTACATTTAAAAAAATTTACTGATGATGTATAAGAATGACACACAAAATAAAAATTGTTCCAGATATTCTGTTTTTTCTCTACTTGAGCACTTCTTCTAGTGACATTTCAAGAACTTTTTATTATGAAAGAAGTTAGGAGAAAAAGTTAAAAAAGTGTGAAAAAAAATGTTACGTTATACATGACTAAGTGTGACATGTATTATTTGTTATAGTATAAATATATTTATTTTTTTATTTTGATAATTACGTAAGGCTTTCTTGCCAATCATATTCATTAGAAAATTTTACAAGATGGAAATTTGTGCAAATTTTCGAAGGTATTAAAAATTTCTGCAAATTTTCGTGTATTTATTTTCATTTTTTTAACTTCACTCGTGATTTTTGAAGTACAAAGTAATTTTCTACTAAGATATTTCTAAGATAAATAGAATGGCCTTGTTCTTGGCTACAAAATAATATATATTTTATTCTTGTAGCATTGATATTTGCAAAGTTATTTCACATCAGGAAATTTTAATAGGCGTAATATTCTGTAAACTTTTTGGTCCATAATTTCTCCGGAGAATTACGACATCCACAGAGATCTTCGAAATAATTTTCTGGAAATTTTCGATATGTTGCAAAAAAAAATCGCATAAATCTATGTAGATTTTACGTAAAAATTTACGTTTAATTTCAAAAGTTTTCGTATTTAATTATTTTCGCGATATCAATTTTTACATTAAAATTTTATAATTATTTATTTGCATATAATAATATAATAATATAATAATTCTCTTTATTACGTTATATAATAAAAATAATATTTATACAAATAATATAAATTCTATAATATAAATAATAATAAATTTTAATTCGAATCTTTCCGCTATTCTTACACCGATGGTATTAAATTCACCTTTGATTTTCACGTATTTACGAAATTTATTTTTTTACTCGAGAAACAATTGATTCTCGTAAGATCCAAATGTCTTAAAAATATATCAAAAAAATTATATTATTAATTCAATTAAATCTATTTTACCTTAATATGTCATTTGAAAATCTCCGAAATGTTACAAATAAGTAAAAATTAAAATTGTAAGAAATAAATTATATTTGCAACTTACATAACTTATATTTAAAAACTCATGCATATAATCATCTTGTCCACTTTATTTTGTTCTAGTAGCCATAATTCTCTAAAAGAAAATAAAGTATTAATTTAATTGTTTTGAAATATTTCGATAATCTTCGAAAATTTTGTTTTTTGAAATATACAAACATGTAAAATTAAAATTGTCAAGGAATATTATAAATAAATTATACTTGCAACTTACATTTAAAAACTCGTGCATATAATCCTCTTGTCTACTTCATTTTGTTTTAGTAGCCATAATTCTCGATTTAATTTAATCTTTCTATATCTAAAAGAAAATAAAGTATTAATTTAATTGTTTTGAAATGCTTCAATAATCTTCGAAAATTTTGTTTTTTGAAATATACAAATATGTAAAATTAAAATCAAGGAATATTATAAATAAATTATACTTGGGCCTCCTGTCTTTTGCCTTTGCTCTATTACTATTATATGCTACATCAGGAAATTTTTTCGGGCGTAATATTCCGTAATTTTAACGTGATATTAAATTTCCGTAATTTTTCGCGTAATATTACGGAAATTTTCGAAAATTTTCGAAAGTTATTGAAACGTTAAAATTCCGTAATATTACGGATGCTATTTTCCGTAATTTTGACGTTTTAAAAAATTTTCGAAAATTTTCGTAATTATTACGAAAATATTTGCCTAAAAATTTTCGAAAGTTTATCGTTTTAAAAAATTTCGAAAAATTTCGTTTATTTATGATCTTGTTTATTTGTTTATTTATAATCTTGTTTATTTATTTTGTTTGAACTTTTTCACAAAATGATCTTGTTTATTTATTCTTTTTCCAGAAATTTTAAAAACTATATACTCTTTTTTCAAAAAACTATATACTCTTTTTCAAAAACTTATTTTGTTTCGAACTTTTTCAAAAAACTATATACTCTTTTTCAAAAACTTATTTTGTTTCGAACTTTTTCAAAAAACTATATACTCTTTTTC
>PQFF01000125.1:15834-28416 GCA_003547095.1 Diversispora epigaea
ATAATATAATAATAATAATAATAATAATAATAATAATTATAATATAATAATAATAATTATTATTATAATATAATAATAATAATAATTATTATAATATAATAATAATAATTATAATTAATAATAATAATAATTATAATATAATAATAATATACTTGGAATTTAATTACAATACAAATAAAAAAAATAAAATAAAATATAAAATTATTTTTTGTTTTTCTATTGTCATAGTGTCAAGATGATCAAGTTTAAAAGTTATGAGATGCACTTCGTGATATAATCAATTTGTTTCTTTAACAATTACTATTTATTATGTAACTTTATAAAATATTTTATAAATTATAAATCAGAAATAACTTATCACGATTTATATAAATATAATATTTTATTTTAATAAGTAAATGTTAAAAATAGTACTAAGTAATTTTAAAGCTGGGAATAATGTACATCTTCTGCAAAAATTTAGACCTATATCTTTGAAATTGAGTATATTGTTAACGGTTAAAGTTTGAACAGTAAAAAAAATTTAAATAATAATTATTTGCTCAATTTTTAAAATATAGATCTGAAATGTTTATAGAAGATGCGTATTATTCTCATCTTTAAGGTTACTTAATACTATTTTTGACATTTACTTATTAAAATAAAAAGTTTTATTTGTATAAACAATAATGAATTATTTTTAAGTTGTAATAAATATTTTTATAGTAATTATTAAAAAACAAATTGATTGTACCATGTGTATTTCTTAACTTTTAAACTTGATATAGCATCTTGGCACTATGAAAATAGTCTCTTTACTAATTGAAAAAACAAAAAATAATATTTTAAAAATTTTTATTATCTTTTACATTAATTTCTTTTAATTCTATTACATTAATTTAAATATTTTTTTTCATCCTCAAATATTTGGAATGCTAAAAATAATTTAGGATGTCAAAATTAATTTGGAATGTCAAAAATAATTTGGGATGCCAAAAATAATTTGGGNTAATAATAATAATAATTATAATATAATAATAATATACTTGGAATTTAATTACAATACAAATAAAAAAAATAAAATAAAATATAAAATTATTTTTTGTTTTTCTATTGTCATAGTGTCAAGATGATCAAGTTTAAAAGTTATGAGATGCACTTCGTGATATAATCAATTTGTTTCTTTAACAATTACTATTTATTATGTAACTTTATAAAATATTTTATAAATTATAAATCAGAAATAACTTATCACGATTTATATAAATATAATATTTTATTTTAATAAGTAAATGTTAAAAATAGTACTAAGTAACTTTAAAGCTGGGAATAATGTACATCTTCTGCAAAAATTTAGACCTATATCTTTGAAATTGAGTATATTGTTAACGGTTAAAGTTTGAACAGTAAAAAAAATTTAAATAATAATTATTTGCTCAATTTTTAAAATATAGATCTGAAATGTTTATAGAAGATGCGTATTATTCTCATCTTTAAGGTTACTTAATACTATTTTTGACATTTACTTATTAAAATAAAAAGTTTTATTTGTATAAACAATAATGAATTATTTTTAAGTTGTAATAAATATTTTTATAGTAATTATTAAAAAACAAATTGATTGTACCATGTGTATTTCTTAACTTTTAAACTTGATATAGCATCTTGGCACTATGAAAATAGTCTCTTTACTAATTGAAAAAACAAAAAATAATATTTTAAAAATTTTTATTATCTTTTACATTAATTTCTTTTAATTCTATTACATTAATTTAAATATTTTTTTTCATCCTCAAATATTTGGAATGCTAAAAATAATTTAGGATGTCAAAATTAATTTGGAATGTCAAAAATAATTTGGGATGCCAAAAATAATTTGGGATGCCAAAAATAATTTGGGGTACCAAAAATAATTTGGATTTGAGATTTGGGATTGGGATTTGGGATTTGGGATTTCGGCATTTGGATTTTGAATTTGGGTGGCAGGTATAATCTATAGTATTGAGCCACTACATAGCGGCTATCATTTTTATTATAGTTACAATTAGAATGTATAGAAAATATTATTTTTGTAATCCGGAATATCAAAATTTTTTAAAAAAAAAATTAAAAAAATCAATAAAATTTAATGTTGAATTTTTTAAATTTTTTAATTAGTAAAGGGTCCATTATCATAGTGCCAAGTCGCTACATCAAGCTTAAAAGTTATGAGATGCATTTCGCGATATGATCAATTTTGTTCTTTTGACAATTCTTTATGATGTAACTTTAAAAAAATACTTTATAAATTACAAATCGAAAATAATTCACAATCGTTACTACATATAAAACTTTTTATTTTAATAAGTAAATGACAAAAATGTAATTAATAACAAAAAATACTGAGAATGTAATCTATCGACACAAAAAATTTCAGACCAAGAATTAGTGATGGTAGGTGCAATACAAATTGAGCCAGGAATTTAGCCAGATTTGATTTAGCCAATTGAGCCTGGAATTTAGCCACGGCGCAATCAGGCGCAATCAGGCGCAATGACTAAATTCTGGCGCAAAGGCTAAATAATAGCGCAATTCTGATTGGCTGGTGCAATTATAAAATTTATTAAATAATTATTTTTAAATTTTTAAAAATAATTAATTTTAGCTTTAATTTTAAATCAATCTTACATAACCAGGAGCGATTTTCTACTATAATATTCCTATAACAAATCGAAAGATCTGGTTCTTAGTTACAAAATGATATATATTTCATTTCTGTAACATTAAAATTGACTAAATTATAACTATTTTAAAACAATATATTAAAATGTTTTTTTTTTTTTAATGATTAGTGAGGTTTCGCCTTTATTCATTTTCAATACATTAAAGCAAAATAAAATTTTTACATATATTGAAGAATAAAAACTAACTAGACATAAGTCACCGTTTGACCAACCACTACCACGAAAACTTCAGATTTCCCTCTATTTCAAATTACTTTAAAACTTTTCGTATTTACCCCTTACAGAATAAAAACTAAGTTCTCGTCAGTTTTCATGGAACTTACCAAACCAACCCGGCTAAGCCATCTAATAAAAAAATGAAAAAAAAGAAAGTTTTTTCCTTTGGTATGGTGTTGGTACTACCCAAAGGCCCCCTCCTACAAACTCTCCAAGAGAACAATATCCCTCTCTACATTGTCACAATCCAAAAAACTAAAAACCCACACCCTTCAACTTATTATTATAACTACCACCCCTGTCCATCGAACCAAAAACGTCACATCACATATTCTTTCCACCTGATCGCACCTTATGTACCACTGTACCACCATAAAATTAATTCATCACCGTCGATCTCTCTTTAAACACCAACGTGTTACACTTTTTATCAATGTGTCACCTCCGATCAACAAAATCGACAAGATTGACAAATCAGGATTAAACTGAAATTTGAGAATTCCCCAAAACCATCCAAAAACATGAAAAAAGAGAATTCGTGGTGCAGACCCTTCCCACTACCAGACGAAAATTATACAGCCCCAGGGAAAACTCCTGTTTCCAGTGTTCGTTCGAGGTCAAAATGTTAAAACGGAAAAGGGCAACTAAGACCAAGTCGCCAGTTCGTCCTCAGGCTTATCTACATGAAAACTATTTTCACAGGAAAAACGTCAAGTTCGCCGTTTACACTTTTCGTCAAGAGAACCAAAGCCAAAAACCCATAGACCAAACTTCATATATTCTTCTTAGGACCGTCCACCATAGTTAGTCTTATCTGGTTGGACTTAACCTCCAACTAACAGGCACCAAGAAAAAAATAATAATTTTTTACTGCGTGTTTTTTGAATAATTTATCGAACGGAGAGAGAAAGTACACAATATATTAAAATGTTTTTTTTTTTTTTTTAGGAAAAAAGTGAGATCTCGTCTTTATTCATTTTAATTATTAGTAAAAATAAAATTAATATATATTAAAGAATAAAAACTAACTAGGTTAAGTATATTTCAACCACCACCGCTTGACCAACCACCGACGCAAAATTTTTAGATTTCCCTCCATTTTAAATTACTTTAAAACTTTCCGTAATTACCCCTTACGGAGTAAAAACTAAGTCCTCATCAATTTTACATGGCAAGCTAATCTCAACTTCATCCCCAAGACCCTGCAGCCAAACTGAATACAGGATATCTTGAGACTGATGCCTCCATTAACTGGCACCCGAACATACCCAGCCCAACCTGTGCAGGTATTTCTAAAAAAAAAGTATTTGGTCGGAGTCTACCGCTCCCTAAAAAAAAGAAACTCAGAGATACCAATTCGCAAAAATCTTCTGCATCAGCTCACATCAGAAGAATGCTCCCTTATTGCTCATATAAGGTATATCCCCTCAGCTTTGACGGAAATNAGTCTTATCTGGTTGGACTTAACCTCCAACTAACAGGCACCAAGAAAAAAATAATAATTTTTTACTGCGTGTTTTTTGAATAATTTATCGAACGGAGAGAGAAAGTACACAATATATTAAAATGTTTTTTTTTTTTTTTTAGGAAAAAAGTGAGATCTCGTCTTTATTCATTTTAATTATTAGTAAAAATAAAATTAATATATATTAAAGAATAAAAACTAACTAGGTTAAGTATATTTCAACCACCACCGCTTGACCAACCACCGACGCAAAATTTTTAGATTTCCCTCCATTTTAAATTACTTTAAAACTTTCCGTAATTACCCCTTACGGAGTAAAAACTAAGTCCTCATCAATTTTACATGGCAAGCTAATCTCAACTTCATCCCCAAGACCCTGCAGCCAAACTGAATACAGGATATCTTGAGACTGATGCCTCCATTAACTGGCACCCGAACATACCCAGCCCAACCTGTGCAGGTATTTCTAAAAAAAAAGTATTTGGTCGGAGTCTACCGCTCCCTAAAAAAAAGAAACTCAGAGATACCAATTCGCAAAAATCTTCTGCATCAGCTCACATCAGAAGAATGCTCCCTTATTGCTCATATAAGGTATATCCCCTCAGCTTTGACGGAAATAGTTAAGTCATCAGCTTACATACCTAACCTCCTCCTTTATCACTCATATAAGATAGCCAGTATAGAGTTCCCAATAAAAATCCAACATCCACACAACTAATCTACTAACCACCCTCCCCTGTCAACCCCTTAAGTACCACCGTACCACCACAAAATAAATTTCATTACCACCGATCACTCCTTAAACACCAACGTGTCACACTTTTTATCAATGCGTCACTTCCGATCGACAAAATTGACAAATCAGGGTCAAACTGAAATTTGAAAATTCCCCAAAACTATCCAAAACATGAAAAAAAAAATTCGTGGCGCAGACTATACATGTTCCCAAAATTGATTTTGGATTTTTGAGGTATTTCGACTTTTTAAGATTTATGCAGAATCCATTCTATATATGGAAGTAAAAAAAGTACCCAGTTATGTGTATCTTCAATCAAAGAATAAATCTGGGTGGTCAAAAAATTTCAGGTTTTAAGTAAAATAATTTCGTCTTCTATGAAAAACTATTTTGACTTTTTTCCCTAAAATTGCAATTTCAGGGTCCCAAAATAATTTTGCGTGCAAGTATAGCGTAGACCCTTCCCACTATCAAACGAAAATTATACAGCCCCAAGGAAAACTCCTGTTTCCGGTATTTGTTCGAGGTCAAAACGTTAAAATGGAAAAGGGTAACTAAGACTAAGTCACCAGTTCGTCCTCAGACTCATCCACATGAAGACTATTTTCACAGGAAAAATGTCAAGTTTGCCGTTTACACCTTTCGTCAAGAGAACTAGAGCCAAAAACCTGTAGACCAAACTTCATATATTCTTCTTAGGATCGTCCACCATAGTTAGTCTTATCCGGTCGGACTTAACCTCCAACTAATAGGCATCAAGAAAAAAAAATAATAATTTTTTACTGCGTGTTTTTTGAATAATTTATCGAACGGAGAGAGAGAGTTTACAATACACAATATATTAAAATGTTAATATCGGTAAAATTAATTAATAATTTTATTTGATCAACCTTTTATCACGTGACTAAAATTGCACCAGCCAATCAGAAATTGCGTCTGAATTTAGCCAGAAAAAAATTAATTAATCTTTGAGTCAGAATTTAGCCGGCACAATTTAATTAATCTTTGAGTTAGAATTTAGCTAGAATTTAGTTGGCGCAAAATTAATTAGCCAAAGGCGCAATTATTGAGCCAGCCTTGATATCAATTGAACCTTTTACCCTTATCAAGAACTTTAAAATTGATGAAATAATAGACGCCTAAACTCAAATGTTTAAAATTTAAAACATTTGAGTTTAGACGTCTATTATTTTGTCAATTTTAAAGTTCTTGATCTGAAATTTTGTGTCGATAGATTACATTCTCAGAATTTTTTGTTATTAATTACATTTTTATTATTTACTTATTAAAATAAAAAGTTTTATATGTAGTAACAATTGTGAATTATTTCTGATTTTTTTTTTTTATAATAATAAATATTATATCATATAACATTAAAAATATTGTGCAACATTATATCGCATAACATTACAAAATGATTATCTAAATATTTTTTATACTTAATTTTATATCAATAAATAAATATATTTGATTGAATAAAAATATTTTAATTATTATAACAAATATTTTAAAAATTTTAAACATCAATAACCTTAAAATATTCTTAAAATATACTTTTAAGGGGTATGTTGTAACACCTGCATGAGTGTTATTCTGAAGAAGGAAAAACATATGCAGGGACCAGTTTAATTTAGACATAACGGGAGTTGTGCGATGGGCTGAATATTTTGTGTAACTAAGGAGGGGGTAACACTTACATCGAGTTTGTACTATATAAGGTATGGACATGTGAGGACCTTCAAAGTTATGCATCTATGGGTATAAAAAACTTGAATCTTGTGGTAGCTCTTACGGTATATATTGTGGGATTAATAACCTGGTCGGTTAACAGGTTTAGATATTTTGTGTCACGAGAAACGTTGGTCATGATTTTATTCCAGTTTAATGTTTCGTTGTGTTGGGAATTAGGAAGGAACCAAGGTGTAGGCGTTGAAAAGCGGTTTGGTTTTGAGAGGGTTAGTTGTTGAGGGGCTTGAGTTGGTTGAAGTGTTAGAGGGTTAGTTGCTGGTTGGGTAGTTGTTAGTAGTTTTATTTTATATAGTATTTTTACATAGCTTTTGCCTTGTATCGATATCCGGATGGGTTGGGCTGGGGTAAAAGGCCTGGTATGGGAACACTAGCTATGTTCAGATACTATTTTTGGGTTATTTTGTGGGAAACATAAAAGATTTAAAGAATTTTGAGGTTATTTGAAATTAAAACAAATATTGTGGATACAAGTTATATCAAATAACAGTTTTGCTGTATCGATTGGGTACAGTTCCTGGGTTAGGTTTTATGTGGGGTGTTTCATAAAAAGTTCTATCTAATGCCTTATTGATTAGTTTAATCTTTAAGTATTGGATGGAGCCATGGACATCAGTTGCAGGAATTTAACAATTCAGGCAACGATGGGCCGATCCGTGTAATGCATCTTAATTGAATGTGTTTCTAGATAGTAATAGTAGGCGCAATTTGCATTTCTCTTTTTTTCATAAGTTAGTCTAGTTAAATAAATTAGTAATCTAATTTGTATAGCGTAGCGTTGTGTAAGAGTTTAAAATTTGTATAATAAAGTTTATTATTGCATGGCTCCGTTGGATTAAAAAAAAAAAAAAAATTCTTAAAATATACTTTTATATAATTGAGTATCATTGGTTAATTTTTGCAGATCTATTTTTTTTTGATGATATATATATGATTTTATTTTTTTTAATTGTATATTTATTTAAACTTTATGTTTACTCGTCATATAATCTTGAGTTTTATTTTTTTTAAAGTTTTTTTAAACTTTTAAACTTTATTTATTTTAAAGTAATCTCAAGTTTTATTTACTATTTAAACTTTATTTTAAGGTAATCTCAAGTNATCTATGGGCATAAAAAACTTGAATCTTGTGGTAGCTCTTACGGTATATATTGTGGGATTAATAACCTGGTCGGTTAACAGGTTTAGATATTTTGTGTCACGAGAAACGTTGGTCATGATTTTATTCCAGTTTAATGTTTCGTTGTGTTGGGAATTAGGAAGGAACCAAGGTGTAGGCGTTGAAAAGCGGTTTGGTCTTGGGAGGGTTAGTTGTTGAGGGGNTTTCTAGATAGTAATAGTAGGCGCAATTTGCATTTCTCTTTTTTTCATAAGTTAGTCTAGTTAAATAAATTAGTAATCTAATTTGTATAGCGTAGCGTTGTGTAAGAGTTTAAAATTTGTATAATAAAGTTTATTATTGCATGGCTCCGTTGGATTAAAAAAAAAAAAAAAATTCTTAAAATATACTTTTATATAATTGAGTATCATTGGTTAATTTTTGCAGATCTATTTTTTTTTGATGATATATATATGATTTTATTTTTTTTAATTGTATATTTATTTAAACTTTATGTTTACTCGTCATATAATCTTGAGTTTTATTTTTTTTAAAGTTTTTTTAAACTTTTAAACTTTATTTATTTTAAAGTAATCTCAAGTTTTATTTACTATTTAAACTTTATTTTAAGGTAATCTCAAGTTTTATTTATTTTATTTACTTTGTTTATTTTTTTATTATAATATAATTATAAGTTATGTTTAAAGTTTTTTTGACTTTAGTAGAATCTTAAGTTTTTAATTAATTATAACTATTTATTTAAGGTAATTGAAATTTTTTTTTAAAACTTTATTTATTTTAAGATTAATAATATTTACATGAGTTTATTTTTTAGAATATATAACTTAATGTCATAAGTTTTAATTTATTTCATAAGCTTTTATTTATTTTTTGAACTTTAATTTTATAATACATAATTTTTTATTTGACTTCGCTCGCGATTTACGNTTAGATATTTTGTGTCACGAGAAACGTTGGTCATGATTTTATTCCAGTTTAATGTTTCGTTGTGTTGGGAATTAGGAAGGAACCAAGGTGTAGGCGTTGAAAAGCGGTTTGGTTTTGAGAGGGTTAGTTGTTGAGGGGCTTGAGTTGGTTGAAGTGTTAGAGGGTTAGTTGCTGGTTGGGTAGTTGTTAGTAGTTTTATTTTATATAGTATTTTTACATAGCTTTTGCCTTGTATCGATATCCGGATGGGTTGGGCTGGGGTAAAAGGCCTGGTATGGGAACACTAGCTATGTTCAGATACTATTTTTGGGTTATTTTGTGGGAAACATAAAAGATTTAAAGAATTTTGAGGTTATTTGAAATTAAAACAAATATTGTGGATACAAGTTATATCAAATAACAGTTTTGCTGTATCGATTGGGTACANTTTACTCGTCATATAATCTTGAGTTTTATTTTTTTTAAAGTTTTTTTAAACTTTTAAACTTTATTTATTTTAAAGTAATCTCAAGTTTTATTTACTATTTAAACTTTATTTTAAGGTAATCTCAAGTTTTATTTATTTTATTTACTTTGTTTATTTTTTTATTATAATATAATTATAAGTTATGTTTAAAGTTTTTTTGACTTTAGTAGAATCTTAAGTTTTTAATTAATTATAACTATTTATTTAAGGTAATTGAAATTTTTTTTTAAAACTTTATTTATTTTAAGATTAATAATATTTACATGAGTTTATTTTTTAGAATATATAACTTAATGTCATAAGTTTTAATTTATTTCATAAGCTTTTATTTATTTTTTGAACTTTAATTTTATAATACATAATTTTTTATTTGACTTCGCTCGCGATTTACGTAACGGATAGCGATTTTTTACTATGATATTTTCTAATACAGATAAAAAGCCCCCAGTTCTTGGCTACGATATAGTATATTTTTTAATTTTTTAACATCGATATTCATCAAGTTATTACGATTTAAAGTCTCATATCTATATTTCTTAAGCTTTAACTGAGTTTTAATTTGTTTTATTTAAAATAGATATGAATATACATGTTACTTGAATGTAATTATTTCATGACTTTAATTTAATTTAATTTATTTTTTGAATTTTAATTATTAACAATTATTAACTTTATTTTTATTTTATTTAATAAGTTTTAACTTTATTTTATTTATTTCTTTCTATTTCAGAATATATAAATATTATTTGAGATAATTATTTTATAAATTTTAATTTATTTCATGAGTTTTAATTTATTTCTTAAGTTTTTAATTTATTTCTCTTTATTTTAGAATACATAAACATTATTTAAGATAATTTATTTCTTGAGTTTTAATTTGTTTTATATATATCTTTTGAACTTTAATTTATTTATTTTATTATAATATTAAAAAAATATGTATTAAATATTAATAAATACTTAATAAATACTTTAAAATATACTTAAAAATAAACTGATAAATACTTAAAAATAATTAAATTATACTTAACTTGTTCTTATTTGACTAGTGATATATACTTAAAATATTATAGTTTTACTTTTATTTGATTAGTAACATGTACTTGGAATATACTTAAAATATACTTAAAATATCATAGTTTTACTATTATCTATAAATTTGAATAAAAATTGTCACATACTTAAAATATACTTAAAATATACTTACCATTACCTGTTTTGAGTAGATTTTGAGTAGATTTTAAGTATATTTTAAGAGATTTTAAGTATATTTTAAGAAATTTTAAGTATGTTTTAAGAAATTTTAAATGTATTTTAAGTGTATATTTTAAGTTTTTAAGTGTATTTTAAGTATATAACATTTTATTACCTTTTGATACTTAATATATACTTGTTTTATTAGTCATCAGTAATTAAATATAAACGTTCTAGTGCATTCAAAATACACCGATCTATAGCGTCCTACGAACACCACCTACGTTCATATAGCGTATTAAATATGCCGTTCTAGTGCGTTCTCTGAACGCTTTGTATATATAACGTACTAGAACGCACCGTTCTAGTGCGTTCTCCGAACGTTTCGTATATATAGCGTACTAGAACGTACCATTCTAGTACGTTCTCCGAACGTTTTGTATATATAGCGTACTAGAATGCACCGTTCTAGTGCGTTCTCTGGACGTTTCGTATATATAGCGTCCTAGAACGTCTCTATATAATTCCGGATGTGGTAAAATATACCTAAAATATTCTTAAAATACACTTAATTTTAAGTATATTTTAGGTATATTTTAAGTACATTCTAAGTATGCATACTTCTTATAAGGAATGATATTGTGAAATCAAGTAAAAAAAACTAAAACTCCAAGAGCCTTAACATATACAGCAAAATTATTTAATATTAATTTTTCAAACATTACTGAACTGTGCAGCCAACAAAAAAATAATCTGAATATTAACGAAACAATGAGAAAAGGTTTCAAAGAGTTTCAAATTGTTTATATGAGTATCTTAATGAATTAAAGAAATCTTTTACTAAAGAAAGCCTAATAAACATATTTGGTTCTGTTACATTAAAAAATGGCGCAATTCTTCGAGCAACAAATGAATTTCATGGTCAACCTTAGTTTAGTAATATTGCCGTTGCCATGAATAATGAAGAACTTTCCAAATATCAATCAGATAAAGGAATTTGTTATACACAGGTATTATTTTATAATAATAATAATAATAAATTAAAAATCCAAATATTAACTATATCGATATTAATTATATTTAGACTTTACTGATAACGGAAATAAATATACCAAATGAATCACCATTCCATCTTGTACTAGTACAGTGGTATGATTACCAGTTTAATCAAAATTTGGATTTATACGATTGTCCTCTATTAAAATTAGTAGAATGGTATAACTTTATAGAAATAGAAGCAATTGAGGACATTGTTCATATGGTTCCCCGTTTTGACGAAACTAATGAATATTTCGTAAATAAATATTTATTTTAAATATATAATAATTATAAAATTATAAAATTATACATATAACTTTTTTTTTTTTTTTTTTTTGAAGGAAAGCTTGTAGAGGAGAATTCGTGAAGGTAACAATACGTGTCTGCCAGAATCTGACATATTACGTGACTTCCCAAATGTAAAACCCCCTAAAGGACTATAGCAATTTCAGTTGATTTCTTTATACTACTACAGAGGTCCATGAAGTCATCCCACTTTCGCAGGGACCTATTCGGGCATCAATCCTACGTCACCTCAACGCCCCAAACTGAACCCCTATCTTGGTCCATTAGTAACAACTAATATAGCTCGATAGGTTTTATACTGAGATATCATTGTGGAATGGTATATCATCAGGAAATTTTTTATAACGAAAACCTTCGAAGTTTAACGTTAACGTTGATTATCACTATGTTATCCTTCGGAGGTTTTCAGTAACCTTCGAAGGTTATCGATTTTGATATTTTTATATGGCGAAATCTTACGAATATTATTGTTTTTGTAGTTATCTTGTATCGGAGGTTCTTGATAACCTCCGCTTATGTTAGATATTCATAATATATCGTTTCGTTAAACTTTGATGGTCATCACCTATATTTAATTTTCGTAAATCTCGGCACATTTATTTTTGTTGTATTCCGCATACGTTTATAATGCAGCAATTTTAATCGACATTGTATTGTTAACAATAT
>PQFF01000125.1:44340-88999 GCA_003547095.1 Diversispora epigaea
ATGCATATCACTTAATTTTAAGGATAATTCATTAATTAAATAAATTATTATTAGTATATCTTTCATTTTTCGAAGTATTGTCTATAGATATGTATTATTTTATTAAAAATTTATTTAATTGATTAAATTTCTACATATTGAAAAGGTATTATCTACAAATAAAATATGAATACTTTCTGAAACAAATTAAAATAATAAAAAAAGAAATGATAAAATTATAAAAGTATGTTGCATTATATATTAATATTAATACAATACGAAATTTATTGATATAATTATAATACAAATATTTATTTATAAAATATTTATTAGTATCAAAGTGTGAATTATATCTTCGATTGCATCTATTTCTATAAAATTGTACACTTTTGAGAACTTAATCATACTATTGTACGAGTGCAAGATGCAATAGTGATTTATTTGGTATTATTAATTCTATTATTAATAGTGTCTGAAGTTTATCGAATTTCTACATTTATAAAGGCAATCATAAACATAAACCTGTGCATAACAAGTTATAAACCAATGTTTTCGCAACAATTTTGCACTGTTCTTCGCAGCAATTTTAATTGGCATTGCACTGTTAACAAATATTCTTCGAAGTTTATCGCAATGATTTTAATTGGAATTGCACTGTTAACAATATCCTTCGAAGTTTATCGCAGCGATTTTAATCGACATTGTACTGTCAACAATATCCTTCGAAGTTTATTTGTACAAAATCTTATCATATGACTTCTTATTTAACACAATATTCTTTGTTTATTTTCAGAAATAACTACTTTATTCTCTTAACAATCTTTATGAAGCTCTTCGAAAAGAAATACATTTATTTTCTTATATTGAATTGAATTTTGTTATTATTATATCAAATACACCATAATTCAAAATGTATTTAATAATATTTATTGACTTTATTTATAATTTTAACAAGTAAATAAATATATTTCATATTCTGTTTACTTTTAGGAATACCTCATTAACTTTAACATACACTTACGAAACACTTCGAAATGATGTATTTTATATCTTCCTATAATTTATTTTGTAATATTTATTGACTTTATTTATAACTTTAACAAGTAAATAAATATATTTCATACTTTTTTTACTTTAGGAATACTTCATTAACTTTAACATACACTTACGAAACACTTCGAAATGNTACACTTTTGAGAACTTAATCATACTATTGTACGAGTGCAAGATGCAATAGTGATTTATTTGGTATTATTAATTCTATTATTAATAGTGTCTGAAGTTTATCGAATTTCTACATTTATAAAGGCAATCATAAACATAAACCTGTGCATAACAAGTTATAAACCAATGTTTTCGCAACAATTTTGCACTGTTCTTCGCAGCAATTTTAATTGGCATTGCACTGTTAACAAATATTCTTCGAAGTTTATCGCAATGATTTTAATTGGAATTGCACTGTTAACAATATCCTTCGAAGTTTATCGCAGCGATTTTAATCGACATTGTACTGTCAACAATATCCTTCGAAGTTTATTTGTACAAAATCTTATCATATGACTTCTTATTTAACACAATATTCTTTGTTTATTTTCAGAAATAACTACTTTATTCTCTTAACAATCTTTATGAAGCTCTTCGAAAAGAAATACATTTATTTTCTTATATTGAATTGAATTTTGTTATTATTATATCAAATACACCATAATTCAAAATGTATTTAATAATATTTATTGACTTTATTTATAATTTTAACAAGTAAATAAATATATTTCATATTCTGTTTACTTTTAGGAATACCTCATTAACTTTAACATACACTTACGAAACACTTCGAAATGGTATATTTTGTATATTCCTATAATTTATTGTTATATCAAATACACTAATTTTATTGTAATGCTATTGACTTATGTGATTTTAATTTTATATAAGAATATTAATAATATATATGTATCTAATAGAATATCTTCGAAGAAACAAGAAATAATAATTTGTTTATTAAATAATTGCGTTAGGGTTTTATGTAGTAGTATTTAAAATCATAAGTTCTACTTTGTTAAGATATTTATGACAACAATGTAAGTACTCGAACTATTTATTTGAAAAATTAATTTGCTTCAAATCGCAAAACGTTACAATATTTAATAATTATATATGAAATATACGACGTAATACACCCTTTAATAGTTTGATATAAGAGAAGATTCAAAGCAAATAATAATATTAACTTTAGTTACTATAATAGAAAAATTTTGTGAAAGAAATTTGAAAAAATCTCAAAAGGTAATTAAATATCTTTCGTAAGATTACGAAAAACAAAAACGAAGCTAAAATATTATTATCTTTTAAAAAAGAACAAGATGAAAAGAAATATCAAGAAAATATAATATTACAGAAAATAGGAACCTGCATCATATTGAGGAATTGTTGTAGACGTATTAGATATATAGAAAATGATTACCTCGCGTCATTGTACGAAAACGTTGTGGAATTTTATAGGAAAATAGAAAAAAAAGAAAAATTTTAAGAACGTTATAAAATGTTTATTATCATCTTTTAATAATAAAATCAATAATAAATTATATAAAAATTCAGAAAGTAATAAAATATTACAAAATAAAATTTCTACAATTATATCGAAGTATAATGAAAACGATTAAATTCGAAGTAATCCGAAAGCAATAAACTTAAAACAAAATATGTCAAAATACTAATCGTTGAGTTTCGAAAGCTTACACAAATATCAAAAAACGTAACATTAAACTTCGAAGGTTTTCGATTTCGCAATATACGTATCGAAATTTAATTGTAAATTTCGATTTCGGAGGTTTGCGACACAATCGAAGATCTTCGAAATCTAACGTTAACGATATAACTTCGAAAACCTTCGAATTAATATAATTACTGATGATGCACAAGATTGTGTTTTTCCCATTTTACAGAGGGTGCAAAAGCCGAGATGTCGTATAGCTCTCCACCCAGAAGCGTCTGGGGCTGTCCATCATGGTCGAACCACCATGACTAAATATACACAGTAGCAAGTTATTGGAACCCCTTATCGCCTCCCATTTTCACCAGCACGACAAACATCTCGAGAATCGAACTCGACCTCTAGACCACTAACCTAAGCACTAGCCAGCCGTGTGAGCCCATACACTCCAATTCCTATGACCAACTATAAGGAATGTTACACGTGGCACCCGAAAGGGTGTTACTACCCTCTTTAAGGCAAGAATACCAGTTGATACCTGCCAAGCCTTGGATTACGGAAAGATCATCGTCCATACTAATCGTAATTAGCTAGGATCGATCCGTTAACCTTATAACTTGGTTCTGGAGCACTAACCACTAGACTAGGCAGACCAGAACCTAAATTATACATATAACTATATTTAATAAAATTTTAAATTAAATAATAATAAATTGAAATGATTAACGAATAGTGAAATCTGTCGTAAGTACTTCTCTACTTCCTTTTATTTCTTCTATTACTTCTTGTGTTATTTCCTTTTCTCCTTTCTCCCCCTCTTTTCCTTCCTTATCTTCTTCTTCCCCTTCTTCTTCTTCTTCATTAAATTCTTTTTCCAAGAATTGAATTTTTTCATTGACATTTATTTTCTCTTAAAAAAATTTGTTAAATATATATAATAATATTCGAAAAATGATTTGAATTAAATATGTTAAAATATAGTTACTTGTGTTTTTTTCATATAGCAACGAATACCTTCATCTTTAATTTGGATTGAATATATGTTTGAATTAAAGATATATTTAATCACAGAAATTGTAAATGCTAATTGCTCTTCAGAAGGACGTGACGTCCAACATCTTTGAAGAATTTGGGAGCAGAAAACATCATCATTAAACTTTCGATAGACATTTTTAATTTTGTATGACTCCTTCCAATTTTTTATGACATCTGCTGAAAATTTTGTTGTTATCTTTGGAAGATCACTTTCTCCGAAAGTCATAAAGATAGTCTTTCGAATTTTATCAGCAATTGTTTTCCTTCTGTGACGATGTTTAGCCTTTAACTAATTAATAAAATATAAAAATTTTAATATTTATTTTATATATTTTATTGTAATCAAAAAAATAATTTTTATATCTTAGAGCTAATTTTTGTATCATAATAAAATAACCACCGTTTCTGGTCCCAATCTTTGAAATAATCTGGAAATTTTTTATACCCGATATAGGATGTTGCTTCTTTCAGTTCATTTTCACTCGCGTATATTTTTTTGATGATCGAATATTTTGCGACAGCATTTATAAATTTCTAAATAAAAATTTGTATTTAAATTTAAATAAATATAAATTATTAAATAATATAAAGATACTTACTTTAATAAATTCGTCAATTGATGTAAAATCACCCATCCCACTTTTTTCCAAAAGTTTTCGAACATAAGAAACTTCAGTATCCAATCTTCAAATTATTTCATTCTGTTCTTCTAAATGGTGAAGTAAAATTTTAATATCTCGTTGAGTAATCGGGACGCTACATTCAGAATTATATAGAGGCGTTCTAGGACGTTATATATACGAAATGTCCAGAGAACGCACTAGAACGGTGCGTTCTAGTACGCTATATATACGAAACGTTCGGAGAACACACTAAAACGGTATGTTCTAGTACGTTATATATACAAAACGTTCGGAGAACGCACTAAAACGGTGCGTTCTAGTACGCTATATATACGAAACGTTCGGAGAACGCACTAGAACAGCATATTTAATACGCTATATGAATGTAAGTAGTGTTCATAGTATACCTGTCGCCCAAATCCCAAATTATTTTGGCATTATGGCTGCCAAAATATGCCAAAATTATTTGGGACCCAAGGGTCAAAAAGTTCCAAATCCCAAATTAATTTTGGCACCCCAAATTAATTTTGGCATCCCAAATTAATTTTGGCATCCCAAAAATAATTTGGGAGCTGAAAAAATATTTGCGTGGGAAAAAATATTTGAGTCAGTGTAACGGAATAATTAAAGATTTTTTTAATGTGCAACATGATAATCAGTTTAAAATATAATAAAAAAAAAATACTTACCTTTCTCTAAAATTAGGTTCGTGAGTTCGTGAGGGCTTCGCGGATCCGCAGGGATGGTACGGTAAGTATTTTTATTTTTTTTATTTTTTATTTTATATTTTTATTTATTTTAAATTATTTTTTTTTTAAAAAAAATATACTTACCTTTCTCCTTCCCTTTTTATAATTAGGCTTGTGGGTTCGTGGGGATGTTCGTGGAAGCTGAAATGGGCTTCGCGAACCCGGGGGGACGTAAGGTAAGTATTTTTTTATTATTTTTTTATAATTATTTTTTAAAATATTTTTTTTTTAAAAAATAAATAAAAATATACTTACCTTTCTCCTTCCCTTTTTATAATTAGGCTTGTGGGTTCGTGGGGATGTTCGTGGAAGCTGAAATGGGCTTCGCGAACCCGGGGGGACGTAAGGTAAGTATTTTTTTATTATTTTTTTATAATTATTTTTTAAAATATTTTTTTTTTAAAAAATAAATAAAAATATACTTACCTTTCTCCTTCCCTTTTTATAATTAGGCTTGTGGGTTCGTGGGGATGTTCGTGGAAGCTGAAATGGGCTTCGCGAACCCGGGGGGACGTAAGGTAAGTATTTTTTTATTATTTTTTTATAATTATTTTTTAAAATATTTTTTTTTTAAAAAATAAATAAAAATATACTTACCTTTCTCCTTCCCTTTTTATAATTAGGCTTGTGGGTTCGTGGGGATGTTCGTGGAAGCTGAAATGGGCTTCGCGAACCCGGGGGGACGTAAGGTAAGTATTTTTTTATTATTTTTTTATAATTATTTTTTAAAATATTTTTTTTTTAAAAAATAAATAAAAATATACTTACCTTTCTCCTTCCCTTTTTATAATTAGGCTTGTGGGTTCGTGGGGATGTTCGTGGAAGCTGAAATGGGCTTCGCGAACCCGGGGGGACGTAAGGTAAGTATTTTTTTATTATTTTTTTATAATTATTTTTTAAAATATTTTTTTTTTAAAAAATAAATAAAAATATACTTACCTTTCTCCTTCCCTTTTTATAATTAGGCTTGTGGGTTCGTGGGGATGTTCGTGGAAGCTGAAATGGGCTTCGCGAACCCGGGGGGACGTAAGGTAAGTATTTTTTTTATTATTTTTTTATAATTATTTTTTAAAATATTTTTTTTTTTAAAAAATAAATAAAAATATACTTACCTTTCTCCTTCCCTTTTTATAATTAGGCTTGTGGGTTTATAAGGATGTCCGTGGAAGCCGAAATGGGCTTCGCGAACCTGGGAGGACATAGGGTAAGTATTTTTTTATTTTTTTTTATAATTATTTTTTTAAAATATATTTTTTTTTTAAAAAAATAAATAAAATATACTTACTTTTCTCCTTCCCTCTCTAGAATTAGGCTCGTGGGTTCGTGAGGATGTCTGTAGAAGTCGAAATGGGCTTCGCGGACCGGGGGAACGTAGGGTAAGTATTTTTTTATTTTTTTTTTATAATTCTTTTTTAAAATTTTTTTTTTTTAAAAAATAAATAAAAATATACTTACCTTTCTCTAAAATTAGGTTCGTGAGTTCGTGAGGGCTTCGCGGATCCGCAGGGATGGTACGGTAAGTATTTTTATTTTTTTTATTTTTTTTTTATAATTCTTTTTTAAAATTTTTTTTTTTTAAAAAATAAATAAAAATATACTTACCTTTCTCCTTCTCTCTCTATAATTAGGCTCGTGGGTTCGTGGGGATGTTTGTGAAAGTTGAAATGGGCTTCGCGGGCCCGCGGGAATGGTACGGTAGGTTTTACGAGCTCGCAGGAACATATATTAAGTATTTATTATTTTTATTATTATTATTATTATTGTTATTATTATTATTATATTTTACTTATCTTTTTTTTCACTTTTAACATATAGGCTTGTATAATATAAGTTAATTCTACATTGTTACTATTTTTTTATTTATTCTTTTTTTATTTATTATTATTTATTATTTATTATTCTTTTTCTTTATTCTTATTCTGTTATTATTATTTAGATTTGTATTATAGGTTAGTTTGCACAATGTGAGTGGTTTTGCAATATAACTTATATGCTAATAAATACTATACCTGCCGCCCAAATTCAAAATCCAAATGCCGAAATCCCAAATGCTGAAATTCCAAATCCCAAATCCCAAATTACAATTAGTATTTTTTGCCGAAATCCCAAATCTCAAATCCCAAATACTAGTAATTTGTGCATTTTGGCGTCCCAAATCCCAAATTATTTGGGATTTGGGCAACACGTATAATAAATACATGAAAGTATATATATATAAATATAACCATGAATATACATGTAAAGATTCGTACTGTCAATATATTAAATAAATAAAATAATTTAATATTTATAATGTGTAACATCTAACAAGAGATAATCAATCTATAATTTTTTTTTAATCCCGCTTCTTTAATCCATTTCTTTAATTCATTTCTTTAATCCATCCATCTTTTTAATCCATTTCTTTAACCTTTAATTTGTTTTTTAAATATGATTGATAGTGAGGATAAACTTTTGATTTCAACATTTAACAAAAAACGTCCCGAACGTCCTAAAAATGAAGTCTGGCAGCACTTTAACACTATCCCAGCTGATTCAACAAATGGAAAAAAAGATTTACATTCTGGGGCAGCATGCAAATTTTGCAAACAAAAATGGTCTCGTGGAAAAACCTCTGAAATGATAGCACATCTTGCTCTACAATGTCCAAAACCACCACCACCAGAAGTTCGTGCTTTATATCTTGAAATATTAAATAATGGATTATTTGATGATAATGATGATGATAATTCTTCTAAACGATCAAAACCATATAAGCAATCAAAAATTACAAATCATGTAGAACGATTAACAGTTACAGATGATAAGCAAAGAAGATGTTCTAAAGCACTTACCAAATTTTTTATTACTTGTAGGGTCCCTTTGTAGATTGTAGAAAATCCTTTTTTTATTGATTATTCAAAAGAATTATGTCCAGGTTTTCAAGTTCCTAAAAGAACAATTCTATCTACTATTATGATTAATGTAGAAACTGCTACTGTTATAGCTGAAATGAAAAAGAAACTTTCTAATAAGACAAATTTAACTTTAGGTATTGTTTTATTTGATTTTTTAATTAATTAAATAATTAATAATAATTAATAATTTAAATTTTAATTATATAAATAACAATTCTAATATTTTAGGTTTAAATGGATGGACTTCTCCAGCTGGCCAATCTTTATATATTTTTTTAATTATGACAAGTGATGAAAAAGAATATATACATTCTTTAAAGAATTTTTCTAAAAATTCTCATACAGGAGAATTTTTAAAAAATGAAATTATTAAAGTTATTGAAGAAGTAGGTGCTGAGAAATTTTGTTCTATAGTATCGGATCATGCTTCAAATGTAGTTCTAGCAAAGAATTTAGTGTCAACAAAATATCCACATATTTTTCCAATCCGATGTATTGCACATCATATTAATTTATTATCAAGTGACATCATAAAACTTAATTGGGCTACAAATATTATCACATGTTATAAAAAAATTGTAACCTTTTTTAAACAATCTCATGCTGGTGGTGCTATTCTCCAACAAGAGATTGTTGAAAATATGATCAAAGGTGATGGATTGAAAAAATATGTTATAACAAGATGGACTACAGCATATGATTGTACAGATTCAATTATAAGATGTAAAAATGCTTTAAAACAGATAATAATATATTTCAAATTAAAATTTTAATTAAATTTAATTTATATTAATTTAATTTTATTATAATTAATTTTAATTTAACTTTTATTATAATTAATTTTAAAGATTTTAGAAAATGAATCACAATTATTAAATCTTGAAATAATTTCAATTTTACGAAAGCAAGATTTTTTTAGAAATGTTAAAGATTTGAGAACAATATTATTACCTATTAAAAAGGCAATAATAAATCTTGAACATAAATCAACAACTTTAGCTGACTGTTTTATCAATCTTGTAATTATGGCAACAGCTATTAAAGAATTGTCACAAACAAGTAATCAAAATTTTTCTAAAGAATGTCAAAATGTTTTTGATAAAAGATGGAAAGAGTTTAATTTTGACTATTATCTCTTGGCTTATTTTTTACATCCTAAATATAGAGGTATTTATATTATTTTTTTTAAATATTATTTTAAATTAAATAAATATTTACTTATTCATTAATAATTTAGATACTGGTTTACAAATAAATACTTTTCGTATTATATGTGAAAAAGTTTTATCAATATGGAAATTATTAGGAGAAAGGGAAAAATCTGCTAATGAATTAATTGTACAAATTTCAAACTATTCTTTAAAAAGTAAACCATATGATTTTGAATTTGTAACTGGAATTCATACAGTAAAAAATTGGTGGCTTATGTGCAAACAACAAAATAATCATATTCAAAAACTTGCTCTTTTAATGGCATCAATTGTACCAAGTAATGCAAGTTGTGAAAAATATTTTTCAATATTGGGTTGGTATATGAATAAACGATGAACAAGGTAATTTTATTTGAAATTATTTTATAATTTTATAATATTTAATTATTTAATTAATATTAATAAATTTTTTAATTTTAGTTTAAATTGTTCACTTTTACAAAATATGTTACAAATGCATGCATATTATGTTTCAAATATTTCAAATGAAATTAAACATGCATACAAGGAGTTAAGTGATGAAGGATTTGAAGATGCAGTTACCAAAACAACTTTTCCATTTGATGATGAAATTTTTGATGAAAATGATGATGAATTAGAAAATAATCAATTTGAAAATNTAATAATAATAATAATTATAATATAATAATAATAATTATTATTATAATATAATAATAATAATTATAATTAATAATAATAATAATTATAATATAATAATAATATACTTGGAATTTAATTACAATACAAATAAAAAAAATAAAATAAAATATAAAATTATTTTTTGTTTTCTATTGTCATAGTGTCAAGATGATCAAGTTTAAAAGTTATGAGATGCACTTCGTGATATGATCAATTTGTTTCTTTAACAATTACTATTTATTGTGTAATTTTATAAAATATTTTATAAATTATAAATCAGAAATAACTTATCACGATTTATATAAATATAATATTTTATTTTAATAAGTAAATGTTAAAAATAGTACTAAGTAACTTTAAAGCTGGGAATAATGTACATCTTCTGCAAAAATTTAGACCTATATCTTTGAAATTGAGTATATTGTTAACGGTTAAAGTTTGAACAGCAAAAAAAATTTAAATAATAATTATTTGCTCAATTTTTAAAATATAGATCTGAAATGTTTACAGAAGATGCGTATTATTCTCATCTTTAAGGTTACTTAATACTATTTTTGACATTTGCTTATTAAAATAAAAAGTTTTATTTGTATAAACAATAATGAATTATTTTTAAGTTGTAATAAATATTTTTATAGTAATTATTAAAAAACAAATTGATTGTATCATGTGTATCTCTTAACTTTTAAACTTGATATAGCATCTTGGCACTATGAAAATAGTCTCTTTACTAATTGAAAAAACAAAAAATAATATTTTAAAAATTTTTATTATCTTTTACATTAACTTCTTTTAATTTTATTACATTAATTTAAATATTTTTTTTCATCCTCAAATATTTGGAATGCTAAAAATAATTTGGGATGCCAAAATTAATTTGGGGTGCCAAAAATAATTTGGATTTGGGATTTGAGATTGGGATTTGGGATTTGGGATTTCGGCATTTGGATTTTGAATTTGGGTGGCAGGTATAGTTCGTAGGACGCTATAGATCGGTGTATTTTGGACACACTAGAACATTTATATTTAATTCCTGATGTATCTAAAATAGAAATAAATAATTTAATTCAAATATGCAAATAGATTTAATTGATTTATTTAATTAGAAATACTATCATTATCTTCTTTCCTTCTTTATTGTGATATAATCTTTTGGGAAACACCAGTCTCCCTGTAAACACTACTTGCTTCATGAGCGCCAGCGACACTCTTTTCTGTTCTATTTCCATCCTCTTCCGTTCTATTTCTACCATCTTCCATTCTA
The DNA here is from genome assembly GCA_003547095.1 of Diversispora epigaea. Taxonomy (NCBI): domain Eukaryota; kingdom Fungi; phylum Glomeromycota; class Glomeromycetes; order Diversisporales; family Diversisporaceae; genus Diversispora; species Diversispora epigaea. Next base: position 55,451 of record PQFF01000125.1, read on the forward strand.
TTTTCACTTTCTTCAATTATTACTTGGGTGTCGGTAAGTGAGCTATCTCTTCCGTTATATCTCGAAATAATGGTCTTCTTCTGGTAAGATTTTTAGATTGTTGTGCAGATCCAAATTCTTCTGGCATCATTTGACGAGATATTTTTCTAAAAGGTGTTTTAGAAAATACTTTAGAATAAGGGTTAGTACTTCCCTTTCCTTTTTTTGAACTTCTTAAGATATTTAAAAAGTAACCCTGTTCTTTTGCTACTTGGCAGGAAAGAAAGCTGAACATTTTAATTAAAATAATTGATTTTGAATGTATACAAATTTTATTGAGATGCAAATTCAAAGAATATATCATCAGGAAATTTTTTATGTCGGAGGTTATTGTAATAATTTTGTTTTCAAAGGTTATTGAAGGTTATCAGACCAATAACCTTCGCAAATATTACGTTTATTATGATAAAGTGAAGGTTATTGCAGGTTATCGATATTAATAACCTCCGGAGGATTACGTTTTATTAATAAAAATGAAGGTTTTCGGTACCAATAACCTTTGTAAATATTACGTTTATTATGATAAAGTGAAGGTTATTGAAGGTTATCGATATTAATAACCTCCGGAGTATTACGTTTTATTAATAAAAATGAAGGTTTTCGGTACCAATAACCTTTGTAAATATTACGTTTATATTGGAGGTATTCGAAGGTTATCGGAATGAAGGACTTCGAAGGCTTATGTTTAAAAAAATTTACTGATGATATAGACAAATTTTTATTCAAGTTCACAATACATAATAAATTTTATTAATTATAGATTTTTTGATATATTATTTTTCTAATACATATTTTCGCATAAGTCTATACAATACATAATGAATTTTATTAATTATAGATTTCTTAATACATTAATTATTATTTTTAATATGTATTTTTGCATAAGTCTATACAATACATAATAAATTTTATTTCTTGATACATTGTATAATTATTATTTTTTCTAATACATATTCTATACAATACATAAATTAAATTTGATTTCATTGTAATATTTTTAATTTGATTATTAATATAATAATAATAATAGTCCAACATCAGAAATTAAATATAAACATTCTAGTGCGTCCAAAATACACCGATTTATAGCGTCCTACGAACACCACCTACGTTCATATAGCGTATTAAATATGCCGTTCTAATGCGTTCTCTGAACGCTTCGTATATATAGCGTACTAGAACATACTGTTCTAGTGCGTTCTCCGAACGTTTCGTATATATAGCGTACTAGAACGTACCGTCCCTATAAGAAGTGTGCATACTTAATTTGTACTTGAAATATACTTAAAACATCATTAGTATACTTAAAATATACTTAAAATATTATTAATATTTAAAACTTAGCAAAAATTGTTTATTCAGATTACATATCATAATACTTAAAATATTATTAAAATATACTTTAAATTTTTTTATAATTAAAAACATGTACTTAAAATATATTCGAATATACTTATTATATACTTAAAATATATTTCTATTTTTAATAAGTATATTTTAAGTATATTTTACTAATATGAATTTAAACATTCAAATAATTAAATTTTATGTACACCCTTAAAATATACTTATATTTTTTTAATAATGATATTTTAAGTATTTTTTAAGGTAAATAGAATACTTAAAATATTATTATGATTTACTTAAAACAGAACCTAAGTTATCTATAGTATTGAGCCACTACATAGCGGCTATCATTTTTATTATAGTCACAATTAGAATGTATAGAAAATATTATTTTTGTAATCCGGAATATCAGAATTTTTTAAAAAAAATTAAAAAAATCAATAAAATTTAATGTTGAATTTTTTAAGTTTTTTGATTTGTAAAGGGTCCATTATCATAGTGCCAAGTCGCTGCATCAAGCTTAAAAGTTATGAGATGCACTTCGTGGTATGATCACTTTTGTTCTTTTGACAATCACCATCTATTGTATAACCTTAGAAAAATATATGTAATATTTATAAAAATATAAAAATCGGAAATAATTCACAATCGTTACTACATATAAAACTTTTTATTTTAATAAGTAAATAACAAAAATGTAATTAATAACTAAAAATGCTGAGAATGTAATCTATCGACACAAAAGATTTCAGACCAAGAACTTTAAAATTGACGGAATAATGAACGTCTAAACTTAAACATTTAAAATTTAAAAACGTTTGAGTTTAGACGTCTATTATTTCGTCAATTTTAAAGTTCTTGGTCTGAAATTTTTTGTGTCGATAGATTACATTCTCAGAATTTTTAGTTATTAATTACATTTTTGTTATTTACTTATTAAAATAAAAAGTTTTATATGTAGTAACGATTGTGAATTATTTCCGATTTTTATATTTTTATAAATATTACATATATTTTTCTAAGGTTATACAATAGATGGTGATTGTCAAAAGAACAAAAGTGATCATACCACGAAGTGCATCTCATAACTTTTAAGCTTGATGCAGCGACTTGGCACTATGATAATGGACCCTTTACAAATCAAAAAACTTAAAAAATTCAACATTAAATTTTATTGATTTTTTTAATTTTTTTTAAAAAATTCTGATATTCCGGATTACAAAAATAATATTTTCTATACATTCTAATTGTGACTATAATAAAAATGATAGCCGCTATGTAGTGGCTCAATACTATAGATAACTTAGGTTCTGTTTTAAGTAAATCATAATAATATTTTAAGTATTCTATTTACCTTAAAAAATACTTAAAATATCATTATTAAAAAAATATAAGTATATTTTAAGGGTGTACATAAAATTTAATTATTTGAATGTTTAAATTCATATTAGTAAAATATACTTAAAATATACTTATTAAAAATAGAAATATATTTTAAGTATATAATAAGTATATTCGAATATATTTTAAGTACATGTTTTTAATTATAAAAAAATTTAAAGTATATTTTAATAATATTTTAAGTATTATGATATGTAATCTGAATAAACAATTTTTGCTAAGTTTTAAATATTAATAATATTTTAAGTATATTTTAAGTATACTAATGATGTTTTAAGTATATTTCAAGTACAAATTAAGTATNCATATTTATTTAAACTTTATGTTTACTCGTTATATAATCTTGAGTTTTATTTTTTTTAAAGTTTTTTTAAACTTTAAAATAATCTTTAAACTTTATTTATTTTAAAGTAATCTCAAGTTTTATTTACTATTTAAACTTTATTTTAAGGTAATCTCAAGTTTTATTTATTTTATTTACTTTGTTTATTTTTTTATTATAATATAATTATAAGTTATGTTCAAAGTTTTCTTTATAAGTTATGTTCAAAGTTTTCTTGATTTTAGTAGAATCTTAAGTTTTTAATTAATTATAACTATTTATTTAAGGTAATTTGAAATTTTTTTTTAAAACTTTATTTATTTTAAGATTAATAATATTTACATGAGTTTATTTTTTAGAATATATAACTTAATCATATCGGCTGATTATAAAAATTGACTGATTTTCTGTTACACAAAAATTTTTTTTATCTACCTCTTAATAAAATTAATAAAACTTATTGATAACAGATTTTGACTACTAAGTAAAGTTGTTCTTTTGGAGTAAAGTAAACAAAATAAAAGAAAAAATAAGATAAAATAACGTTATTAAACCTTTTAAGAAAGAAATAAACCAAATTTCCGCAGGGTAAGGGGGGTTGGGTTGATGAGTTAGGGTCGGGTTTGATGGGTTGACAAGTACTTATTAACAGGTCTACTTATATTTAAACTCTTATTTACTTAATAAAATATTTTTAAAAATTACAAATATATATAAAATTTTATGTCAAATATTTTTATTTAGGAGTTGAGAAGTAGTTTCCTTAATAAAATATTGAGATTTTTTTGATTTTTAAATTTCTTCGAAAAAATAAATAAAATTATAATTGGCTGAGAGGATATCACCTGATCTAAAATTTTAAGACTTTCGCAATCAGCCCATATGTGTCATAAGTTTTAATTTATTTTATTATAATATTAAAAAAATATGTATTAAATATTAATAAATACTTAATAAATACTTTATTTTTTTTTTTTTTAATTCAACGGAGCCATGCAATAATAAACTTTATTATACAAATTTTAAACTCTTACACAACGCTACACTATACAAATTAGATTACTAATTTATTTAACTAGACTAACTTATGAAAAAAGAGAAATGCAAATTGCGCCTACTATTACTATCTAGAAATACATTCAATTAAAATGCATTGCACGGATCGGCCCATCGTTGCCTGAATTGTTAAATTCCTGCAACTGATGTCCATGGCTCCATCCAATACTTAAAGATTAAACTAATCAATAAGGCATTAGATAGAACTTTTTATGAAACACCCCACATAAAACCTAACCCAGGAACTGTACCCAATCGATACAGCAAAACTGTTATTTGATATAACTTGTATCCACAATATTTGTTTTAATTTCAAATAACCTCAAAATTCTTTAAATCTTTTATGTTCCCCGCAAAATAACCCAAAAATAGTATCTGAACATAGCTAGTGTTCCCATACCAGGCCTTTTACCCCAGCCCAACCCATCNTGTCAAATATTTTTATTTAGGAGTTGAGAAGTAGTTTCCTTAATAAAATATTGAGATTTTTTTGATTTTTAAATTTCTTCGAAAAAATAAATAAAATTATAATTGGCTGAGAGGATATCACCTGATCTAAAATTTTAAGACTTTCGCAATCAGCCCATATGTGTCATAAGTTTTAATTTATTTTATTTATTTTTTGAACTTTAATTTTATAGTACATAATTTTTTATTTGACTTCACTTACGATTTACGCAACGGGAAGCGATTTTTTACTATGATATTTCTAATACAGATAAAAAGCCTCGATTCTTGGCTACAATGTAGTATGTTTTTTAATTTTTTAACATCGATATTCATTAAGTTATTACGATTTAAAGTCTCACATCTATATTTCTTAAGCTTTAACTTTATTTCTTGAGTTTTAATTTGTTTTATTTAAAATAGATATGAATATATATGCTACTTGAATATAATTATTTCATGACTTTAATTTAATTTAATTTATTTCTTGAGTTTTAATTATTAACAATTATTAACTTTATTTTTATTTTATTTAATAAGTTTTAACTTTATTTTTTTTTTTTTTAATTCAACGGAGCCATGCAATAATAAACTTTATTATACAAATTTTAAACTCTTACACAACGCTACACTATACAAATTAGATTACTAATTTATTTAACTAGACTAACTTATGAAAAAAGAGAAATGCAAATTGCGCCTACTATTACTATCTAGAAATACATTCAATTAAAATGCATTGCACGGATCGGCCCATCGTTGCCTGAATTGTTAAATTCCTGCAACTGATGTCCATGGCTCCATCCAATACTTAAAGATTAAACTAATCAATAAGGCATTAGATAGAACTTTTTATGAAACACCCCACATAAAACCTAACCCAGGAACTGTACCCAATCGATACAGCAAAACTGTTATTTGATATAACTTGTATCCACAATATTTGTTTTAATTTCAAATAACCTCAAAATTCTTTAAATCTTTTATGTTCCCCGCAAAATAACCCAAAAATAGTATCTGAACATAGCTAGTGTTCCTATACCAGGCCTTTTACCCCAACCCAATCCATCCGGATATCGATACAAGGCAAAAGCTATGTAAAAATACTATATAAAATAAAACTACTAACAACTACCCAACCAGCAACTAACCCTCTAACACTTCAACCAACTCAAGCCCCTCAACAATTAACCCTCCCAAGACCAAACTGCTTTTCAACGCCTACACCTTGGTTCCTTCCTAATTCCCAACACAACGAAACATTAAACTGGAATAAAATCATGACCAACATTTCTCGTGACACAAAATATCTAAACCTGTTAACCGATCAGGTTATTAATCCCACAATATACACCGTAAGAGCTACCACAAGATTCAAGTTTTTTATACCCATAGATGCATAACTTTGAAGGTCCTCACATGTCCATACCTTATATAGTACAAACTCGATGTAAGTGTTACCCCTCCTTAGTTACACAAAATATTCAGCCCATCGCACAACTCCCGTTATGTCTAAATTAAACCAGTCCCTGCATATGTTTTTCCTTCTTCAGAATAACACTCATGCAAGTGTTACAACATACCCCTTAAATTATACCTCAGCCTAGCGGACAACTGACTGGACCCCCCCGGAAGATTTTATGGCCACCTCCAGGCAAGAGAAACCATATTTTTCGATAAGGCTTTTAGCATAAAATTAACTAACGACTCAACAGATGTCTACCAAGCCTCCGTCCAATAATGCATATCTGGCCTGTTCATAATAACTGAAGTAGAGATACCACAAGAGTAAATAAAATGAGACCATGTTATATCCACATTAGCAAAGAAAGGTCACCCGTTTCAAAACATCAAACCACCTGGTTCAGTTTCTCGTTTGAAGTTAAGGTTCTTAATATAACTAATTCCATAACATGTTAAGTAAAGCGAAGTTGATGAGATTATGAGGAAAGATTACTGTAAATATAGGTGGAATAAAGAAAGTGATAAAATTTTGTTAATAAAATTATATAAAATAATTTATGATCATTTTTTTGGATGGTGGTTGTAGAAAGAGTTTGGAAGATCTTACTAGTAATAAATACTTTAAAATATACTTAAAAATAATTTGATAAATACTTAAAAATAATTAAATTATACTTAACTTGTTCTTATTTGACTAGTGATATATACTTAAAATATTATAGTTTTACTCTTATTTGACTAGTAACATGTACTTGGAATTAAGGGTGGAAGGCTCAATTGATATGAAGGCTGGCTCAATAATTGCGCCTTTGGCTAATTAATTTTGCGCCAGCTAAATTCTGACTAAATTCTGGCTCAAAGGCTAATTAAATTGCGCCGGTTAAATTCTGGCTCAAAGGCTAATTAATTTTTTTCTGACTAAATTCAGGTGCAATTTCTGATTGGCTGGCGCAATTTTGATCACGTGACAAAATGTTGATCAGATAAAATTATTAATTAATTTTACCGATATTAACATTTTAATATATTATAACAGTTAATCACAATGGGATACCATTGTTAAATTATAGTCAATCTTTATTCTTTTATATATTTTTAGCTTGTCTTTTTACTGATATTAAAAGTGAATAAAGAGGAAACCTCATTTGTCAAAAAAAAAAAAACATTTTAATATATTATTTTAAAATAACTATAATTTGATCAATTTTAATGTTATATAAAAAAACTCTTTCTCTTTTGTCACAAAAATCGGAAAAATAACAAAAAAATTTAAAAACGGTTCGGTGCCATAAAAACGTTAACGACGTCATATAAGGAAGACCAAGGCTTAAGTATTTAATACCACTCTTTCTGAGGCAAGGGGCTCTGCCGGACGAGACTGAGTTGGGGGCTTAATATCTACTATTAAATACTTTTGCGACGGTCTTCCTCCAAAAAAAAGTTCTTTCGTCCTGAGAAGAAACACTAACAAAGAAGACTTCGGGTAACTACCACAACACTCTGGAGCGTAGTGAGGAAGTGCGACTTTGCGAGTGGCAGAAACTTGGGACACTTTTCACTCAAACGACACGGCACAAAAAATTCATAAAAATATTTTCTTTTGTCTTTTATTTGGGGCTTTACTTTTCAATTTGTTTTAGGTTTTTCTTTTTCTTTAATTTTAGGAAACAGCAACATGTGATACACTTTTTAAAAAATAACACAAAAAACACTTAAAAATATTTCCTTTGACTCTTTTGTAGTTTTACAATTTTCACTTTATTTTGGTTTTCTTGAACTCTTTTTTTGGTTTTCGTGGTCACGTGAGGGAATTCGTTACACTTGAAATGTAAACAAACTAAATTAGATGCGACAATAAGGGGTAAAATTAGTCACATGCGGGAACAGTACACGGCAGATGTAAACAAACTAAATAGGAAACAACAAGGGGTCAGTGGTCACATGACAAGATTTTTGAAATAACAATTTTGGCCAGGGGAGAAATAGTCAACACGTGACGATCAGGTGCTTTTTCTGCCAATGGAATCATTTAGGTATGCTTAGTCACTGACTTTGATCTATAGCGTCAACAACGGCGATAACTATATGTGAAAAGTTAAACAGCAAATATCAGAACGTTCGACTTCGGCAATATAGAATACATTTCTTCTCTGGGGCTTAGGTGACAAATAAGGGCAACAAAAAGGTGACGCGACGAAAAGTTGGTGGGGACGGGAATGGGGTTAAAGGGGTTGAGGAGAGTTGGAAGGTTAGAGGTTTGAAGTTGTTGGATGGTCGGTTGGGAAATGTGTCGGATGGTTAGTTGTAGTTTGGTGGGTTGTATGTTAGTTGTAAATTTAATTTAGGGGATGTAGGAAGGTTAGATGATGAGTTGTAGGGGGACGGTTAGGGTTTTATTGGGAACTTAACTAACCTTGGGCGTGCAAGGTCCTCGGCGTCTTTTTACAATGGCTACCTTATATGAGCGATAAGGGAGGAGGTTAGGCATGTGAGCTAATGACCTAGCCATTTCCGCCAAAGCCGGTTAATGTACCTTACAAGAGCGGTAAGAAAGCAGTCTTTCGATGTGAGCTGATGCGAAAGACATTTGCGATTTGGCATCTTCGGTTCCTTTTTTTTACCTCGTTTTAGTCGAAAATATCGGGCTATAGTCCGTAATAATATTGGCAAATGTGGGGTTTTCTCTTGGGATCACATTTCGTGGTCCTTAGCAAGATTGGGTTGTGGGTTGGTTTATAAATTTATTTTTATATGAATTAGTTCTAGCTTTACTTTTATTTTGATGACTATATTGTTTGTAATTTTGAGCGTTATTGTAGTTCGGAATTTTCAAAATATGTTTTAAATAAAAGTACAATCATGTTAGCTAGTTAAAAAAAAAAAAAATTTTAATGTTACAGAAATGAAATATATATCATCTTGTAGCTAAGAACCAGATCTTTCGATCTGTTATAGGAATATCATAGTAGAAAATCGCTCCTAGTTACGTAAAATTGATTTGAAATTAATGCTAAAATTAATTATTTTTAAAAATTTAAAAATAATTATTTAATAAATTTTATAATTGCGCCAGCCAATCAGAATTGCGTCATTATTTAGCCTTTGCGCCAGAATTTAGCCATTGTGCCTGATTGCGCTGTGGCTAAATTCCAGGCTTAATTGGCTAAATTAAATCTGGCTAAATTTCTGACTCAATTCATATTGCGCCTACCATCCCTACTTGGAATATACTTAAAATATACTTAAAACATCATAGTTTTACTATTATCTATAAATTTGAATAAAAATTGTCACATACTTAAAATATACTTAAAATATACTTACCATTACCTGTTTTGAATAGATTTTGAATAGATTTTAAGTATATTTTAAGAGATTTTAAGTATATTTTAAGAAATTTTAAGTGTGTTTTAAGAAATTTTAAGTGTATTTTAAGTGTNCAAGGTCCTCGGCGTCTTTTTACAATGGCTACCTTATATGAGCGATAAGGGAGGAGGTTAGGCATGTGAGCTAATGACCTAGCCATTTCCGCCAAAGCCGGTTAATGTACCTTACAAGAGCGGTAAGAAAGCAGTCTTTCGATGTGAGCTGATGCGAAAGACATTTGCGATTTGGCATCTTCGGTTCCTTTTTTTTACCTCGTTTTAGTCGAAAATATCGGGCTATAGTCCGTAATAATATTGGCAAATGTGGGGTTTTCTCTTGGGATCACATTTCGTGGTCCTTAGCAAGATTGGGTTGTGGGTTGGTTTATAAATTTATTTTTATATGAATTAGTTCTAGCTTTACTTTTATTTTGATGACTATATTGTTTGTAATTTTGAGCGTTATTGTAGTTCGGAATTTTCAAAATATGTTTTAAATAAAAGTACAATCATGTTAGCTAGTTAAAAAAAAAAAAAATTTTAATGTTACAGAAATGAAATATATATCATCTTGTAGCTAAGAACCAGATCTTTCGATCTGTTATAGGAATATCATAGTAGAAAATCGCTCCTAGTTACGTAAAATTGATTTGAAATTAATGCTAAAATTAATTATTTTTAAAAATTTAAAAATAATTATTTAATAAATTTTATAATTGCGCCAGCCAATCAGAATTGCGTCATTATTTAGCCTTTGCGCCAGAATTTAGCCATTGTGCCTGATTGCGCTGTGGCTAAATTCCAGGCTTAATTGGCTAAATTAAATCTGGCTAAATTTCTGACTCAATTCATATTGCGCCTACCATCCCTACTTGGAATATACTTAAAATATACTTAAAACATCATAGTTTTACTATTATCTATAAATTTGAATAAAAATTGTCACATACTTAAAATATACTTAAAATATACTTACCATTACCTGTTTTGAATAGATTTTGAATAGATTTTAAGTATATTTTAAGAGATTTTAAGTATATTTTAAGAAATTTTAAGTGTGTTTTAAGAAATTTTAAGTGTATTTTAAGTGTGTTTTAAGAAATTTTAAGTGTATTTTAAGTGTATTTTAAGTATATAACATTTTATTACCCTTTGATACTTAATATATACTTGTTTTATTAGTAAAATATACCTAAAATATTCTTAAAATACACTTAATTTTAAGTATATTTTAGGTATATTTTAAGTACATTTTAAGTATGCGTATTTCTTATAGGGCGTTCTAGTGCATTCTCCGAACGTTTCGTATATATAGCGTACTAGAACGCACCGTTCTAGTGCGTTCTCCAGATGTTTCGTATATATAGCGTCCTAGAACGCCTCTATATAATTCCGAATGAATTTTATTTTTAGTCATACATTGTACTAAGTATAATGATATGATTTGTGATCTGATAAAAAGTAGATAATCAATTAATTTTTAAATCAAAGATTTATTAAAATTAAAATAACAAATGATAAAAATTTATTTATTACAAATATTTACAAAAAATTTTATAGTTTTTCAATTTTTTATTATTTGTTATTATAAATAAAATAAAAATTATTATTATAATTAAATGAGTATGGACGTATAGACGCAATCAGTAAATAAATATAATTACTACCCTATAAAAACTACAATATTTAAAATATACTTAAAATATATTTAAAATATATTTCATTAAGTATTTTTTAAGTATTTTTTAAATATATAAGAAATTACTTAAAATATTGTTATTTTATACTTAAAATATATTTAAAATATATTTAAAAAATACTTAAAAAATACTTAATTTAGGTAATGAGTAAGTATGTTTTAAGTATATATTTAAAATATATTTAAAATATTATTAAAATATATTTAAAATTAAGTATATTTTAAGTATATACCTAAAACATACTTACTTATTACTTAAATTATACCTGCCGCCCAAATTCAAAATCCAAATGCCAAATCCCAAATTACAATTAGTATCTTTTGCCGAAATCCCAAATTCCAAATACTAGTAATTTGTGCATTTTGGCGTCCCAAATCTCAAATTATTTGGGATTTGGGCAACACGTATAACTTAAATTAAATATTTTTTAAGTATATTTTAATGTATTTTAAGTACAAAATAATAATATTTTAAGTAGTTTTTTATGAACAATTAAGTATATTTTAAGTATATTTTAATTTATTTTAATAATATTTTAATAATATTTTAATTATATTTTAAGTATTTTTTAATTATAGGACTATAATAAATATAATTACTATGTAACACAAATATACTTGCACACAAAATTATTTTGGGGTCTCGAAATTGCAATTTCGGGGAAAAAAGTCGAAATAGTTTTTCATAGAAGACGAAATTATTTTACTTAAAACCCGAAATTTTTTGACCACTCAGATTTATTCTTTGATTGAAGATACACATAACTGAGTATTTTTTTACTTCCATATATAGAATAGATTTTACATAAATTTCAAAAAGTCGAAATATCTCAAAAATCCAAAATCAATTTTGGGAACATGTATAAACACAAAACTGATTTTAGTATAAATAAACAAGATAAATAAACAAAGTATTTTTTATCATTTTTTTTGAATATTTCTTAAGTTTACTTTTTGTTTTCGCAAGTTTACTTTTCATTTTCACACTTTATTTAAATAATCTTCAAAAGTTATTACTTATAAAGAAATTAATTCATAATATAAAGTCCATAAAATAGGTATATATGTTTATCTTCTTCATTATTTATTTTTTAAAATATTTAAAATATCTTAAATATTTATTTCAGAAGTTTACAATAAAATAAAGAAAAAAAGGTAATATTTTCATTATATTCATACTCTCATTTATGCCTTTGAATATTTCAACACTGACTTATATTTATTATAATTTTTCTTATTTACTTCTTAGAAAGAAATCAATTTAAAATATAAAGTTTAAAAAATAGGTATTCTTTCAAATATTTATAATTTTCTTATTTACTTTATTTATTTAAAAATCTTTAAAATATTTTAAATATTTCAGAAGTTTACAATAAAATAATGAAAAGGTAATACTTTAATATATTTATACTCTTTTGAATATTTTTATACACTTTTAAAATATGATAATAATCTTTCTTATATATTTATTTATTTAAATATTTCAAAAGAAACAAAAAAATAAAATATTTCCAGTTTTTAAAAGTAATATAGAAAATAAAATATTATATTTTATAACATTTTAAAACTTATTGTAAATATTTAAATAATTTGTCATATCGAAATAAAAAATTTAAATATAAAATATATAAAAATATTATACAAATTTGTTAAATTATTTAAACGTATCTGCATAAATATGAATATATTCGAAATTGTATTTGGATGAATTTATATAATATAAAAAAATTATCTAGATAAATTCACAGATATGTACGAATATATTTACATAAATTCAAAAAATTATCTGAATAAATTCGCATAATATACGAATATATTTGTATAAATTTGAATAAATTCGAATGATTGTCTGGATAAATTCGCATAACATGCGAATATATACGAATATATTTGCATAAATTCGAATTTATTCAAATGATTATCCGGATAAATTCACATAACATGCGAATATATACGAATAAATTCGAATGATTATCTGGATAAATTCGCATAACATGCGAATATATGCGAATATATTTGCATAAATTCGAATAAATTCAAATAATTATCTGGATAAATTTGCATAACATGCGAATATACGCGAATATATACGTTTTTTTAATGCGGATAAATGCGTGAGTGGTTAAATATATCTGGATATAATGTAGTTCAAATATATCTGGATATTTTCGCCTTCAAAAATTTCCTGATAACTAGATTTGTAGAATTTGTAGAATTTGTAGAATTTATATTATTTTTTTGTAATAAATTAAATATTTCTTCTCTTTTTTCAGGTGTTGTTTCATTAAAAAAATGAATACATTTTTTAAAATGAATAATAAGACGATCTTTTTTATTTGAAAAACTTATTTTTTTTCTTCTATTTCGCCTAAAACTTTTACACATGATTTATAATAAACTTTATAGTTGCTTTTATTGATTTTTTTATTTGTTTTAATTATAAACTCTTCTATAGTAACTAGTAAAGGCATAGTTAAAAATTTATATATTCACGGAACATATTTTTTTGGACGTATCTATATAACAATTAACTGATTGGTACGGACAACGGACATTGTCCCAAATTGTTTGTAGGACATTATTTTTCTGTTGGACATGTCCACATGATAATCAGCTGATTGGACAGATTTTTCGGACACGGACAGTAGACATTGTCCGAAATTGTCTATGTCCAAAAAAATCACAAGAACAGTGTCCATGTACAATACTATTCCAAGGTATCCAAGTTTAAAAATATTTTCAAAAGGGTTACAATCAATAGTCCGATTAACTGCAAATGAGTATAGAGATTTACATCAGGAAATTTTTTATGTCGGAGGTTATTGTAATAATTTTGTTTTCAAAGGTTATTGAAGGTTATCGGACCAATAACCTTCGCAAATATTATGTTTATTATGATAAAGTGAAGGTTATTGAAGGTTATCGATATCAATAACCTCCGGAGTATTACGTTTTATTAATAAAAATGAAGGTTTTCAGTACCAATAACCTTCGTAAATATTACGTTTATGTTGGAGGTATTCGAAGATTATCGGAGTAAAGAACTTCGAAGGCTTACGTTTAAAAAAATTTACTGATGTAATAAAGGTGATGATATTTGTAATTGATGGTTTATTAAGTAATAATCTTTTGGAAGTCTATGTAAAATGAAACGAAATATATATATTGAGTAGATTAGAGATATTTAAAGAAAGTGATTTAGAAAAATTTCAGGTAATATTAATATATCATATTAAAATATTTAGTAATAATACTAACTTATTTTAATAATCATACAGAAGACGATTAATGATTAGGTTGATCTGTTTGTTATTTTATTTTGAAAAAAATCGGATTCAAAAATAAAATTTTCAAAGTTTCACTTATAGATTTTTCACATCGTTGATACAATTTGGGAATACAGAGCAATTAATAGATATACTACTGAAACATATGAAAGTTTGTACAAGTCTTACGTAAAAACTCCATATCATCTCAATAATAAGAAAGATGTAGAAAAGCAAATAATGTAAACTGTAAATATATTTTATTATATTTGTTTATGTAATCGTATTACAGTCTGACCTCTATATAGTCACACCATTGGTAAAAAAAATAAATAGGTGCTTATAAAGAGGTTGTGACTATATAGAGGTTTTTTTATAAAGCATTATTAAGTATTGGTTTCAAAAGGTGTGACTATAAAAACTCTGTGATTATAGAGAGGTTTTTTTACATAGCATTAATAGGTGCTGGTTTTGTGTGAAAGGGTGACTATAAAGAGGTTTTTATATGATGTGACTATATAGGGTGTGACTATAGAGAGGTCAGACTGTATATTGAAATACTAATTATTTGTTTTAGATTCAGCGTAAAGCAATAATTAAGCGAAGAGTTACAGAGAAATTACACAAAACTCCAACCACTTTGATTTACACTTTAAAATTATTTGAATTTAAACTTTTGGAAACTTCCATATTTTTCGAACAATAAAAAAAGAATCTGGATTTAATTGAAAATATGATAAAAAATTTTACCAAATTTCTTGAGTGTTTGGACTCATTTTTTAATATGTTAGATATTATTTCAGCCAAAGATTGTTAAATAAAGATATTTGGTTCCGTTTATACATGTTCCCAAAATTGATTTTGAATTTTTGAGGTATTTCGACTTTTTGAAATTTATGCAGAATCTATTCTATATATGGAAGTAAAAAAAGTATCCAGTTATGTGTATCTTCAATTAAAGAATAAATCTGGGTGGTCAAAAAATTTCGGGTTTTAAGTAAAATAATTTCGTCTTCTATGAAAAACTATTTCGACTTTTTTCCCCAAAATACCAATTTCGGGACCCCAAAATAATTTTGCGTGCAAGTATAGTTCCGTTACATTAAAAAATATAAATATTTTACATGCAACAAACAAATTTCAAAATTGACCATGGTTTAGTAATATAGCTATTGCTATAGATGATGCAGAACTTTTCGAATATCAGTCTGACAATGGAACTTGTTATGCACAGGTATATGCTAATTACAATATAACTTTAAATTATTGTAGAAGTTGATTTAACATGTTTTTTTTATTTATTTAGACATTATTGATAATGGAAGTAATACTACCAAATAAATCACCATTTCATCTCGCACTTGTGCAATGNAATCTATTCTATATATGGAAGTAAAAAAAGTATCCAGTTATGTGTATCTTCAATTAAAGAATAAATCTGGGTGGTCAAAAAATTTCGGGTTTTAAGTAAAATAATTTCGTCTTCTATGAAAAACTATTTCGACTTTTTTCCCCAAAATACCAATTTCGGGACCCCAAAATAATTTTGCGTGCAAGTATAGTTCCGTTACATTAAAAAATATAAATATTTTACATGCAACAAACAAATTTCAAAATTGACCATGGTTTAGTAATATAGCTATTGCTATAGATGATGCAGAACTTTTCGAATATCAGTCTGACAATGGAACTTGTTATGCACAGGTATATGCTAATTACAATATAACTTTAAATTATTGTAGAAGTTGATTTAACATGTTTTTTTTATTTATTTAGACATTATTGATAATGGAAGTAATACTACCAAATAAATCACCATTTCATCTCGCACTTGTGCAATGATACAATTTTAAATTTAAAAAAACTCCATTCGTTTATAGTTGTCCTTTATTAAAATTAGTAGAAATATACAATTTTATAGAGATAAAAGCAATTGAAAAAATAGTTTATATAGTTTTACGCTTTGATACAAAAGATGAATATTTTATAAATAAATTTATATTTTAATTGTATTGTATTATATTATATAATTGTATTATATAGTTATTATATTATTGAATATTTCGCTTTTCTGTTTATTTAAATATGAAAAATAAAAAAGAAATTATTGCATTAATTACTATATATTTTGTATTTGGGGAGAGAGCTTTTATATATAATCTTAAATAATACTATTAAATTTTTCAATATGCAAGAATATAATTAAAGGTATGTACAATACTATTAAATTATAATATGTTTCAAAAACGCGAAACAAATTTCAAAATAAATTGTATTGTAATTAGAACAAATAATAATCAATCAAAAAAAAAAAACTTTTTAATATACAAAAATTGCAAAAATATAATTAAAGATATGTATAATATGTTAAATTATGATATGTGCAGATTTCAAAAATTGATTTTGCTAATTAAAAATATATGTTAATAGATAATATGACTAATTCATGTAATGACAATCACTAGTCGAAATAAGGCAAATCGGCAATATCAAAATTCGGCTGACTTTCGGTTAATTGCCAAAAAAAATCAGCCTAAATTCAACCATTAATAAATTTCAGCTAAAATTCAGAAATTCCGAATTTTGATCAAAATTTAAAAATCAACTTTAAGTTAAGTTTCGACCAAAATTTGGAATTTCTGAATTCGTGCTGAAATTTGGTACAATATTTTGATACATTATTTTGTTATCGAAATGAACATTTCAGAAATATAGAATTTCGGAACAATTCTGCCTAAATTCAGCTTATCCATTTCGAAAATATGATATTTCAGCTTATTAATAAAATTCAACAAAAATTTGGAATTTATTAAAAGAATTCTTGTTTCTTGCCAATTATTAGACATTTAGGAATTATATATAAAATAAGCATATTTCATTCACAATATTGTAAGCGAAATAAGGCAAATCGGCAATATCAAAATTCGGTTAACTTTCGGTTAATTGTCAAAAAAAATTTGACTCTTAGAAATTTCAGGAAATTTTAAAGTAATTTTTAAGTTTCGACCAAAATTCAGAATTTCTGAATTCATACCAAAATTTATATAGTATTTTGATACTGTTTTACTGCCAAAATGTCAATTTCAGAAATATACTCTTTTTGCAAAAATTTATCTTAAATTCGATCGTTAATAAATTTTAGTCAAAATTCAGAAATTCAGATTTTAGTTTTAACCAAAATTCGGAATTTCCGAATTCGTGCTGAAATTTAATAAAATATTTTAATACTATTTTACTGTCGAAATGTCAATTTCAGAAATATATTCTTTTCGCAAAAATTTATCTTAAATTCGACCGTTAATAAATTTTAACCAAAATTCAGAAATTCAGATTTTAGTTTCAACCAAAATTTGAAATTTCCAAATTCGTGCTGAAATTTATACAATATTTTGATGCTGTCAAAATGTCAATTTCAGAAATATACTCTTTTTGCAAAAAATTTTTGATTTATCATTTATTTTTGATTTATTATGTATTTATAGAAATTTTAAGAAATTACATAATTCTAATCATTTTGGAATAAAATAAGAAAGATAATTTTTAGCGTAAATTATATTTTCTATTTATTGGATTTACTGCCAAATACTCTTTAGCATTTTTACGATCTGAAATTTTATACTTAACCGGCACAAATCGTCCAAGAATATGATGGATTGGAATAATACAATTTCAGCTTTTAGGATAAAATTCAGTATTCCACAATTCGACATTACACATTTGTTCTTGATTTATGCTGAAATAGAACCGATTCTTGATTTTTTTTGTACCAACAAACATATGCCAGATAATGATTTTCCATATTTATTCTATTTGTACTTATTTCATGAACAAAAAAAAACTGAATTTGACCCGGATAAATATCAATACTATTATCTTCAGATNTATTTTGATGCTGTCAAAATGTCAATTTCAGAAATATACTCTTTTTGCAAAAAATTTTTGATTTATCATTTATTTTTGATTTATTATGTATTTATAGAAATTTTAAGAAATTACATAATTCTAATCATTTTGGAATAAAATAAGAAAGATAATTTTTAGCGTAAATTATATTTTCTATTTATTGGATTTACTGCCAAATACTCTTTAGCATTTTTACGATCTGAAATTTTATACTTAACCGGCACAAATCGTCCAAGAATATGATGGATTGGAATAATACAATTTCAGCTTTTAGGATAAAATTCAGTATTCCACAATTCGACATTACACATTTGTTCTTGATTTATGCTGAAATAGAACCGATTCTTGATTTTTTTTGTACCAACAAACATATGCCAGATAATGATTTTCCATATTTATTCTATTTGTACTTATTTCATGAACAAAAAAAAACTGAATTTGACCCGGATAAATATCAATACTATTATCTTCAGATGCAAATTTAGCTAGAATATATGAGCTTTTTTGGTGTCTAGATAAAAATGTTGAATCAAATATTTCGGAACCAATTTGGCAGCGACAATATTTGTTTATTTTTAATGGAATTATTATTGAATTTAAAAAATTAGTTTCAAATGGCTTCCGAAATTTCAAGTTTTCATATATATCATTATAATAAGCAATCATTAGATCTAAAATTCCATCTGCCGAAAGTGGAATATTTTCTGAAAATAGTTTCAACATTTCACCTGGAAATTGTTCTTTTCCAGAAATAGTTGATTCTTGAATTGTTCTTGAATACATCCAGAATCTTCTTATTTCATCATGACCAAATTGATCTATTTCTGAAAGAGATCCGACGGATTGACGAGTATTAAGAATTTCTAGACCTTTTGAATTATTTTCAGTATATATTATTTCATTTATTCTATTGATTGACACATTAACTCTGGTTCAATTTGCTGATGACTATTGAGTAGCGAACCTAATAAGCAAAAAATCAGAAAAAAATTAGTAAAAAATAATCAAAAAATAATCAAAAAATAGTCAAAAAAATAATAATCAAAAAATAATCAAAGTATATTAATTTACCAAGTATTCTATTTATTTTTTCAAATGAAAAGTACCAAAAAGCATATAATGGACCAAAATCGTGTGAACATGCACTTAAATGAAGCAACAAATGAAGATTTGGTGTTATTACATTTCTTCCATATTTTTTCTCACATCAGGAAATTTTTTATAACGAAAACCTTCGAAGTTTAACGTTAACCGTTGATTATCACTACGTTATCCTTCGGAGGTTTTCGGTAACCTTCGAAGGTTATCGATTTTGATATTTTTATATGGCGAAATCTTACGAATATTATCGTTTTTGTAGTTATCTTGTATCGGAGATTCTTGATGACCTCCGCTTATATTAGATATTTATAATATATCGTTTCGTTAAACTTCGATGGTCATCACCTATATTTAATTTTTGTAAATCTCAGCACATTTATTTTTGTTGTATTCCGCATACGTTTATAATGCAGCAATTTTAATCGACATTGCATTGTTAACAATATCCTTCGAAGTTTATCGCAGCAATTTTAATCGACATTGCACCATTAGCAATATCCTTCGAAGTTTATTGCATCAATTTTAATTGAAATTGCACCGTTAGCAATATCCTTCGAAGTTTATCGCATCAATTTTAATTGACATTGTACTGTTAACGATATTGTAGCAATTTTCAATCGACATTTCACATTATTATTATGATTTTATGAAATTTTTACTCTCATATGAATATTATAAATATACCGTAAACATTCGCAATGAAATTTTCAAATAAGTATTATCGTGTAATTTCCGTTTCTAATATTTTTAATGTTTTTGATAGATCGTGTAATATTCTCAGCATATATTGACATACTGTGAAATTATTGAAATAAATATAATGTTATTATTTTATGTACTGTATTATAAGTTTACGAAAATAAGTGAAAAGTTATTAATTACAGAATCCATATATTATCTTTAAACCTTACGGTTTAAGAGATAAATAAACAGAGATTCTTTAAGAATTTTATCTTTACTTTACTGTCCTAACTGACCTTTATGCATTCTTTTCTTAAATACTTTGTGGGAAGAAAAATTGCAAATATCTTTTTAAGGTAAATGGAAACAAAATATGTATCAGTGGCTAATTTCAAGGAGATCGAATCTTTACTAAAATTCATATCTTTATTTATCAATATAGGAGGATTTACCATTTCATAATAAAAATTTGTGTCTAGGAGGCATTTATTAATCATTTGATTCTTTTCGAATATTCACAGTATATTAGAATATTAATTTTTTGATAATGCTTAAATGTAATTGTAACCTTTCAAAATAATAATATAATTAATCAGNTTTCTAATATTTTTAATGTTTTTGATAGATCGTGTAATATTCTCAGCATATATTGACATACTGTGAAATTATTGAAATAAATATAATGTTATTATTTTATGTACTGTATTATAAGTTTACGAAAATAAGTGAAAAGTTATTAATTACAGAATCCATATATTATCTTTAAACCTTACGGTTTAAGAGATAAATAAACAGAGATTCTTTAAGAATTTTATCTTTACTTTACTGTCCTAACTGACCTTTATGCATTCTTTTCTTAAATACTTTGTGGGAAGAAAAATTGCAAATATCTTTTTAAGGTAAATGGAAACAAAATATGTATCAGTGGCTAATTTCAAGGAGATCGAATCTTTACTAAAATTCATATCTTTATTTATCAATATAGGAGGATTTACCATTTCATAATAAAAATTTGTGTCTAGGAGGCATTTATTAATCATTTGATTCTTTTCGAATATTCACAGTATATTAGAATATTAATTTTTTGATAATGCTTAAATGTAATTGTAACCTTTCAAAATAATAATATAATTAATCAGATCTTGTGAAATGAGTCGTCTTGAAAATAATGATTATAAATACAATATTTTTTCCATCACTTTTTTTTATAAAATTTTAAAATGTCCACTCCCGGTCGTAAAAATTCCAAGAGAAAAGAAACTACAGAAAATTCAAATAGAAAAAGAATTCGAACCCGAGATGTAGACCAAATTAATCATGAGACTTCAGATGTAACCGAAGGTAATAATAATAATCTGTTTCTTTTTTTAAAAATAATTTCTAATATTTATTTATAGGAACACAAGGAACGCAAGAAGAAACGCAACATGAAGGAATACTAGAAGGAAGTACGAGAAATTTAATGATTGATAAATTAATTATGCAAAATGCTGAATTAATAAAAACATGTAATACCCTGAATAATAAAATTGATAATTTAGAAAAAATAATTGTTGAATTTATAGAAAATAAAAAAAAAGAAATTTCGTCAGCATTTGTTACGGTAATTCTGATTACGAAACCTTTCGTTTGATAATAAATTATAAAGGATTACTTATAATTTGTTTTATTATTAAAAATTAATAAAGGAAATAGTAGATGAAACCTTTAATAAAGCCATCTATCTAACACAAGACGATTTTAAAAAAATCTCGGAATCCGTCGCAAAAAAAAATTATAGAGAAATATTTAATACTTATTTTTTAAAAAAGTGGAATACATTCTACGTCGGTCGAATAATAACGAATGTAATTATTTTTATCTTGTTGCTAAAATATTATTTTTCAAAATATTTTAGATAACTACATATAACATTAAATTTTTAGTTATTGAAAAAGCATCGCCAACTACGAGGAACTGCTGTCTCCACTTATCGAAAAGCCCTTTTTAGTATTTTTGGAGAAAAATAACTGCCCTATATACAGAGTACCAATGATCATAATGTGATCACAACATGGAAAGCATCTCCGCAGGTTCGCAAAATTTATGGAAACCTTTTTGAAAGAATACCCAACTCTGAAACTACATATATTGATCGTGTATTAGAAAAAACCTGTAATGCTGATACGCCGATCCATCAGAAAGCTTTCGCTATTGTTACATGTGAAAACTTTCTAAACTCCAAGTTGCCAAATATAATTAGTAAAGAAAAAATAATAAAACCATTATTACTTATTTTTGAGGTAAGTTTTATATATAGTTACATAAAAAATTTAATAAAAAATAAAATAAAAAATAACAATTTTAAAAATTTTTAGGAACAAATAAAAAATGGTGAAAGTCTTTATCGCGAAATCAACCATTTAACTGAGAATGAAGATGAAGATGACGAAGATGATGAAGCTTTTATAAATGAAGAAGAATAAATTTATAAAATAGCAATAATTTTTTTATAATTTTGTATATAAATATTTTATAATATAGCGAAATTATTAAAGTAAATCTTTTGTACACACGTCTTAATATGGAAATACAATTATTATAAATATAATGATAGTCGTAGCTATACTTGCACGCAAAATTATTTTGGGGCCCCGAAATTGCAATTTCGGGGAAAAAAGTCGAAATAGTTTTTCATAGAAGACGAAATTATTTTACTTAAAACCCGAAATTTTTTGACCACCCAGATTTATTCTTTGATTGAAGATATACATAACTGGGTACTTTTTTTACTTCCATATATAGAATAGATTTTGCATAAATCTCAAAAAGTCGAAATACCTCAAAAATCCAAAATCAATTTTGGGAACATGTATAGTCGTAGCTGTTCGTTAAACATTAATTAAAATGTCTTGGAAATGTGATTTTTGTCCCCAACGTATTTTTATAACTAAAACTTCGTATACCAACCACATAAAACGATGTCTCGAAAGTGTAGATTCATCAGAAGAATTAAGTTTGGAAGTAATGATAATTGATAGTTTAGAAAGCGAAAATTTATTAAATAATGAGGTATAAAAAAATAAATAAATAATAAATAAAATAATTTCAAAGTAGTTTATACTAACCTCAATGTTTATAGAATAATTTCGAAAGTATTCACGAGAATTCAAATGAAGATGAAGATGAAGATGAAGATGATGATGATGATTCAAATAATACTGAAGCTGAAGAAGAATCTTTAACTAACAATATCAGCCATTCCAGTGTTCTCTTTTTTGAAAATATGGAATTATCTAACAGTGATGCTGAAAATTACTCATTTAATAATTATGCTTCGGACAATAATAATATTTGTGAAGAAACGGAACCTATCGAATTTCCTAATAATGCATACGCTGATTTAATGGCTCTTGTTACCAATTATAATCTATCTAATGAAATTACCAATGCCGTGATTCGTTTTTTTAATGAACATTCCAACCTTCTTTTATCTCCTCTTCCGAAAAATGTCAAAAAAGGGGGTAGGCTAAAGTGGAGTTAACACGTGAAATCAGTCCAATTAAATTTCAAGATTGGCAAAATTAACCAATCTAATTACAAGATCATGTGTAACTTACAAAATTCAAAACAAGCGAAACAAGCAAAAAAATGAAGATTTTTGTAAATAACTCAAAATTTTACTATGATAACCTGCTTTCTACCACTAAGTAAAAATGCTTAGCATGAAATTTTACATATAGAAGTATTAACCAACCATTAATAACTTAATTAATAAAATTTTAATATAATTTGATGATTCACGTGTTAACTCCGCTTTAGCCATCCCCAAAAAAGGACACGAATTAATGGAAAAAATGAAAATTCCCACTTTAACATCTAAAAAACACAAGATTCTTACTCATAACAATATAAATTATTATTTATTTTATCATCCCATTCTTAATTGCATTAAAAATATTTTATCTATTTCCGACATATCACAAAATTTTACATTGAGATTCGAAAATTTTAAGGTATATTAAATCTATATAAACTTTAAATATTAAAAATAATATTAACTATAATATTTTGTAATATAGTACAAAGGTGAAAAAGCTTACAGTGAACAATACACTGGAAATTGGTGGAAGAATACTGAAGCTTCTTTACCAGATGGTTCAAAACTTTTATCTATAATACTTTATTCTGATGTTACTACTACTGATACCTTAAGTAAATCCTCTTTGCATCCTATCTATATATTAATTGGAAATATTTCAACTAAAAGGCGTAATAAATCTGATGCTAAACAATTACTTGGATACCTTCTTATCTTAAAAGCAAAGGATAAATTTGAAAAAAAATCTAAAGACTTTAAAAAATTAGTACCATAATTCTATGAAATTTTTATTAGATCCTTTATTTGCAAAAAAAGATATTGATTTAGAAGTTGATAATGAAACATATTGGTTCTTTCCCCGTATATCAACAATCATATGTGATTGGCCGGAAGCTGCTACATTTAGTTTAGTATACAAATTAACTAATTCGAACTTTCCTTGTCATTTTTGTTTAATTTCAAAGACATTGTTATCAAATACCGATTTGTCCGATATAACTTTTCGTAATAATGAAAATATGCAAGAATACTTTTACAATGATGCTAGACAGAATGTGAGTTTGGAAAATATCCCTAATTATTTTTGGTCTTTACCAAGCATAAATATATATACAGCAACAGTTCCAGATAGAATGCACCATTTAGATTTGGGACTATTTCATTACTAAATAAAATTTACTCAAGCACTTCTTCAAAAACAAGATAATTCATTAGTCAGTAAAATAGACGATAGACTTTCGAAAATTCCACGATTTCAAAAATTTCAAATGTTCATTAACGGACTTCAATCAATTTCCAGAATGACTGCAAAAGAATATAGAATTCTAATGAAAGTAATGGTATTTGTGGTAGATAACTTATATGAAGAAAATAAAAATAATGTTGAAAATTTTGTTGAAAATAGAAAATTATCAGAAGTATACGCAAAATGGAATAAAATGTACATGATGAGCAGATTAAAAATATTCACAGAAAGCGATCTCGAAAATTTTCAGATATGTTATTAAAAATTAAAATCTTAATTTTACTAATTATATACTAAATAATTTACCTTTTCAGAAGGATACGTTTGAATGGGCAAAACTATTTGTTGAAATATTTAAACTACATTCAAGTTCCAATTTAAAATTTCCAAAATTTCATTCGTGGATTTATCATATTTTCGAATCAATTCGTCAGTTCGGTGCAATAAATGGATACACAACAGAAACTTACAAAAGTTTGCATAAAGATTTTGTTAAAATCCCTTACCGAATGAGCAATAAAAAAAAATGTGGAAGATCAAATAATGAAAACAGTATACATGTCGTCAAAACTAATTTGGCCTTGACTCAACTCTTAAAATTTCAATTTTTAATTGCATCTGACTTAATTAATTGCGTCAACTACTAATAAAAATCAAAATTTGTTTTGACTCAACTCCAATTTTTCTCAATTTTAATTGCGTCTGACTCAATTCAATAGTTTGGACGACATGTATAGAAAACAGTAAGTTAACTATTTTATTATAAATAATATAAATGAATTATTAATTAATTCATAACTTTTAAATTTAGTTGAAAAGACAAGATATAATAAACGTAATTAATAAAAAACAAAAAAAGAAGAAGTCGACTAAACTGTTGAACTTTTCATTGAAGCTTTTTGAAACAAAATTAACAGAAGCGTATATATATTTTTGTGAAAAAATAAATGATCCAAATATTAACGATAATATGATTAAAAGTTTTGACCAATTTTTAGAATGTTTCGACAATTTTTTAGAAAATATTTTAGAAATTAAAGATATTAAGGAATGTGATATTATTATATATGGTACGGCAACTAGTGTTCTAAGCCGGTCTAAAAAAATCGGCCCGGCTAAGTCTATATTTTAAAATCGACTTAGCCGGCTTAGTCGGCTAAAGCCAAATTTCTTAATATAGAAATAAAATTTATGAGCACGTCTTGTTAAAATCATGTGAAAGTCATGTGAAAGTCATGTGTGTTCAATTAGCACATCAGCAAATTTTTTTGATACACTCATTTTTAAGTAACGTGATGCAACTAATATACATTGTTCATATGATTTATAGAATATAAATATCACATGACCATCGAATAATTAGTTGTAAAGTATCAAAAAAATAACATATCAAAAAATGACCATTGGTATATCAAAAACGATACTTTTGCAGCACATCAATAATAAACTCGATAAAAAAAAAGAAAATATTCAATCAAAAAAATATTTATATACTTCATCTTTTAAATTGTTATNATATTTTAGAAATTAAAGATATTAAGGAATGTGATATTATTATATATGGTACGGCAACTAGTGTTCTAAGCCGGTCTAAAAAAATCGGCCCGGCTAAGTCTATATTTTAAAATCGACTTAGCCGGCTTAGTCGGCTAAAGCCAAATTTCTTAATATAGAAATAAAATTTATGAGCACGTCTTGTTAAAATCATGTGAAAGTCATGTGAAAGTCATGTGTGTTCAATTAGCACATCAGCAAAAGGTTCATTTTTGATAGACTTATGGTTATTTTTTTGATATATCAAGATACGCGTGAAAAAAGTGGTTATTTTTTTGATATGCCTGTAATTGTTTATTTATAGATGCATCAAAAAGATAACTATTTTGTCACATGAAAATTTAATATATCAAAAAAATAACCCCTGATCTATCAAAATGAAACTTTTGCTAGCACATCAGCAAATTTTTTTGATACACTCATTTTTAAGTAACGTGATGCAACTAATATACATTGTTCATATGATTTATAGAATATAAATATCACATGACCATCGAATAATTAGTTGTAAAGTATCAAAAAAATAACATATCAAAAAATGACCATTGGTATATCAAAAACGATACTTTTGCAGCACATCAATAATAAACTCGATAAAAAAAAAGAAAATATTCAATCAAAAAAATATTTATATACTTCATCTTTTAAATTGTTATTTTTATTTAATTGATAAAAAATAAAAATAAAAATATCTCACGCACATCTGTTACATTTCTAATTAATAAAAATTCCTCATGCTACTTTGTCATTTTTTTAATAAAAAAAATCGGCTAAAAAAATCAAAAAAATTACCCTATATAGTATCGGTTTAGCTGATTTTCAAAAAATCGGCCGACTAAGCTGGCTAAATCGGCTAAGTCGGCTAATGACCTTTCGGTTTCGAACACTAACGGCAACTTTAGAAAATAGATCAATAATAAGGGCAAAAAACAAATTTCATGATAAACCATGGTTCAGTAATGTAGCGATTTCGATGGATTCTAATGAATCTTCTGATTATCAATCTGATAAAGGATTATGTTATGGTAAAATTTTATTAATGGCAAAAATTGAAATTAAAGAAGAATCTCCGTTAAATCTCGCATTAGTTCAATGGTACGACTTCAAATTTCAAAAAAATTCCTATCTCTATAATTGTCCTCTTTTAAAATTAGTGGAGTTATATAATTTAATTCCAATTGAAACTATAGATAATATTGTACATATTATACCTCGTTTTGATAAAGATAATGAATATTTTGTTAATAAATATATTTCATAATATTGCAAAATTATTTTTTTAAATTTCATAAACTTCTGTAATGTTTTATTTTTTATAATAATACTAATAAAAAATTAAAAAATTTCTCCTGAAATTAATTTAAGTTCGCGAAATTTTCTCCTTCATATAAAACTTCATTTTCTTCCTCTTCTCTTTCCCCTATTCTTTCCTCCCTTCTTTTTTCACTTCTTTCCTCGCCTCTTTCCTCACTTCTTTCCTCGCCNGATGAAGGATTATGTTATGGTAAAATTTTATTAATGGCAAAAATTGAAATTAAAGAAGAATCTCCGTTAAATCTCGCATTAGTTCAATGGTACGACTTCAAATTTCAAAAAAATTCCTATCTCTATAATTGTCCTCTTTTAAAATTAGTGGAGTTATATAATTTAATTCCAATTGAAACTATAGATAATATTGTACATATTATACCTCGTTTTGATAAAGATAATGAATATTTTGTTAATAAATATATTTCATAATATTGCAAAATTATTTTTTTAAATTTCATAAACTTCTGTAATGTTTTATTTTTTATAATAATACTAATAAAAAATTAAAAAATTTCTCCTGAAATTAATTTAAGTTCGCGAAATTTTCTCCTTCATATAAAACTTCATTTTCTTCCTCTTCTCTTTCCCCTATTCTTTCCTCCCTTCTTTTTTCACTTCTTTCCTCGCCTCTTTCCTCACTTCTTTCCTCGCCTCTTTTCTCTTCTCTTTTCTCTTCTTCCTCATCTGAATTTTTGCTAGACGTTAAATCGAAACTTTTACTTTTTTCCTTTTTTTTCTATTAATACAAATTATATATATTATTAGTATATTAGAAATAACAAATTTCCGGATATTTTTGATACTTACCCTGTTTTTTTTTATTCTTTACTTAAAAATTTGTCATCATTTTTTAGTATTTTATTGTTTGGATTTAAAAAACTTTTGCACACTGCTACAGTAAATGCTATTTGTTTGTCGGAAATTTTTTCCACGTCTTGTCACATTTCGCGAACAATCTTTCCGCACCAGGTTATGGTTTCATCTGACATATTCGTATGAAGCTTATCATAACATTCTTTCACTACACGCAATTCTTTCCAAGTTTTGATTTCACTCGGAGATGCTTTCATGTTTATTCGCGAAAGATTTCTGAATACCGCAAATATTGATTTTTTAATTTGAGTTGATATAGTCCCCCTTCTTGACTGATGCCTTTCCAATAACTATGAATAATTCAAAATCTTTTAATAATTATTGGAATATTTAAAATTATAATGCAATTTAGTAAAACTTACTTTTTTATGGATAGTTAAATCATAATAAAACGTCCAGCGTTTGTTATTCCAATCTAAGAAAAGTTCCAGATATTTATTTATAACGTATTTCGCAGCAACTTCTTTAAATTTGTCGTCGCTTGAATAAATTACTTCAAAAATTGTCTTGTTTGCAATTTCATTAACAAGTTTCTTTTTTTTCAAAATATTAAGAATATTATAAGTAAAATAGTTTTTTGCTTGTAAAGAAAATAAATAAATTACCTACATTAACAAATGTTAGATCATACATCTCATCCCATAATTTGTTGCTTTCCATTTTTTTTCGGATGTCAGACATTTCTTTTTGAAGTTCTCCGACTTCCTTATCAATTTTTTTTAAATAGTCTAGCATTTGATCTTGTTTTCCTTTTCTTTTCAATAGAGATTCTTCTTCTTCTAATAAAATAAATTATACATTAGAAAATATTTTTATTAAATGTTTTGAAAAATTTTGAAAAATTACCATCAGAATGTTGTTCTCTTCCTTTTCAGTTCTTCTTCGTTTTCTTGCTTGAACTGATGGAGAAGTTTGTCGTTCATTATCACTTCCTGTTGATCCTATTAATACAGCTTCTATTTCAGTTTCTCCTTCTTTTCTTTCAAATGATAATCTTGAAATTGATGCTTCTACTGTNACAAGGATGAAATATAGATCATTTTGTAGTCAAGAACAAGGCCGTTCTATTTATCTTAGAAATATCTTAGTAGAAAATCGCTCTGTGCTTCGAAAATCGCGAGCGAAGTTAAAAAAATGAAAAAAAACGCACGAAAATTTGTGGAAATTTTCGACACCTTCGAAAATTTGCACAAATTTTCGCCTCGTAAAATTTCCTGATGTATTGTATGTATTGTCTATAGATATGTATTATTTTATTAAAAATTTATTTAATTGATTAAATTTCTACATATTGAAAAGGTATTATCTACAAATAAAATATAAATACTTTCTGAAACAAATTAAAATAATAAAAAAAGAAATGATAAAATTATTGAAGCAAACTTCGTTGCTAAAATAAAATATAAAAGTATATTGCATTATATATTAATATTAATACAATACGAAATTTTATTGATATAATTATAATACAAATATTTATTTATAAAATATTCATTAGTATCAAAGCGTGAATTATATCTNTACATTAACAAATGTTAGATCATACATCTCATCCCATAATTTGTTGCTTTCCATTTTTTTTCGGATGTCAGACATTTCTTTTTGAAGTTCTCCGACTTCCTTATCAATTTTTTTTAAATAGTCTAGCATTTGATCTTGTTTTCCTTTTCTTTTCAATAGAGATTCTTCTTCTTCTAATAAAATAAATTATACATTAGAAAATATTTTTATTAAATGTTTTGAAAAATTTTGAAAAATTACCATCAGAATGTTGTTCTCTTCCTTTTCAGTTCTTCTTCGTTTTCTTGCTTGAACTGATGGAGAAGTTTGTCGTTCATTATCACTTCCTGTTGATCCTATTAATACAGCTTCTATTTCAGTTTCTCCTTCTTTTCTTTCAAATGATAATCTTGAAATTGATGCTTCTACTGTTGCTGGAGTAGATACTGAACTTGATTCAGATAAAAAACTAGAAATTCTATTATTATCTCTTTGATTTTTTTTTTGATAAAAACTAATTAAAGTTCTTCAAGACATTTTGAAAATTTTTAAAAAATGTTTAAATATTTATTTGCAAATATTTTATGATAAAGATAGAAGAATTTCGATTCTTTAAATACATTTTTTTCCATCTTATTTTCTTGGAATTTAATAATAACTTCGAATACTTCATATCATCATATTTCTTTTATTAATTCGATACATATCACAATAAAATATAAATTACAAGTATTATCTTTCATTAGATGCCAACACTTCTCTCCTTCTTTTTGACACATCATAATATTATATCCTGATTAATTACATAAATATTAAATTTATGTTGCGAATTATTTTAAGATATGTAATTATAAATAAACTTTACCTTTGATATAACGAGAAAGGCGGTATTATTGTATGCATATATGCATATCACTTAATTTTAAGGATAATTCATTAAATAAGTTATTATTAGTATATTTTTCATTTTTTGAAGTACATCAGGAAATTTTATAAGGCGGAAACTTGCAAAAAGTTTGTGCAAGTTTCCGAAGATGTCGAAAATTTCCGCAAATTTTCGTGCGTTTTTTTTTCATTTTTTTAACTTCGCTCGCGATTTTCGAGGCACAGAGCGATTTTCTATTAAGATATTTCTAAGATAAATAGAACGGCCTTGTTCTTAGCTACAAAATGATATATATTTCATCCTTGTAGCATCGATATTCGCGAAGTTATTCCAGTTTAAATAAAAAGCGTCTGTGAAAAAATCGTGCGAAAATTTCCAGAAAACTTGCGCAAATTTTTGCAAATTTTCGTCGAAATTTTGCGGAATTTTGCACCATGAAAATTTCTGCAAAATTTCGGCGAAAATTTGCGAAAATTTGTGCAAGTTTTCCGGAAATTTTCGCACGATTTTTTCACAGACGCTTTTTCTTTAAACTGGAATAACTTTACAAATATCGATGCTACAAGGATGAAATATAGATCATTTTGTAGTCAAGAACAAGGCCGTTCTATTTATCTTAGAAATATCTTAGTAGAAAATCGCTCTGTGCTTCGAAAATCGCGAGCGAAGTTAAAAAAATGAAAAAAAACGCACGAAAATTTGTGGAAATTTTCGACACCTTCGAAAATTTGCACAAATTTTCGCCTCGTAAAATTTCCTGATGTATTGTATGTATTGTCTATAGATATGTATTATTTTATTAAAAATTTATTTAATTGATTAAATTTCTACATATTGAAAAGGTATTATCTACAAATAAAATATAAATACTTTCTGAAACAAATTAAAATAATAAAAAAAGAAATGATAAAATTATTGAAGCAAACTTCGTTGCTAAAATAAAATATAAAAGTATATTGCATTATATATTAATATTAATACAATACGAAATTTTATTGATATAATTATAATACAAATATTTATTTATAAAATATTCATTAGTATCAAAGCGTGAATTATATCTCTTTCTATAAAATTGTACAATTTTGAGAACTTAATTATACTATTGCATGAGTGCAAGATGCAATAGTGATTTATTTGGTATTATTAATTCTATTATTAATAGTGTCTGAAGTTTATCGAATTTCTACATTTATAAAAGCAATCATAAACCTGTGCATAACAAGTTATAAACCAATGTTTTCGCAGCAATTTTGCACTGTTCTTCGATATATATCGCAGCAATTTTAATTGGCATTGCACTGTTAACAAATATTCTTTGAAGTTTATCGCAGTGATTTTAATTGGAATTGCACTGTTAACAATATCCTTCGAAGTTTATCGTAGCGATTTTAATCGACATTGTACTGTCAACAATATCCTTCGAAGTTTATCTTTAGGTTATACTCTGTTTTCAAATTTTCTTTGAAAGTTAACATTTTTTATTTGTTTATTTGTACAAAAAGATCAGTTATCTTATCATATGACTTCTTATTTAACACAATATTTTTTGTTTATTTTCAGAAATAACAACTTTACTCTCTTAACAATCCTTATGAAGCTCTTCGAAAAAAAATACATTTATCTTCCTATATTGAATTGAATTTTGTTATTATTATATCAAATACACCATAATTCAAAATGTATTTAATAATATTTATTGACTTTATTTATAATTTTAACAAGTAAATAAATATATTTCATATTCTGTTTACTTTTAGGAATACCTCATTAACTTTAATATACACTTACGAAACACTTCGAAATGATGTATTTTATCTTCCTATAATTTATTTTGTAATATTTATTGACTTTATTTATAATTTTAACAAGTAAATAAATATATTTCATATTCTGTTTACTTTTAGGAATACCTCATTAACTTTAATATACACTTACGAAACACTTCGAAATGATGTATTTTATCTTCCTATAATTTATTTTGTAATATTTATTGACTTTATTTATAATTTTAACAAGTAAATAAATATATTTCATACTTTGTTTACTTTAGGAATACCTCATTAACTTTAACATATACTTACGAAACACTTCGAAATGGTATATTTTATATCTTTCTATAATTATTGTTATATCAAATACACTAATTTTATTGTAATGCTATTGATTTATGTGATTTTAATTTCATATAAGAATATTAATAATATATATGTATCTAATAGAATATCTTCGAAGAGACAAGAAATAATAATTTATTTTATTAAATAATTATGTTAGGGTTTTATGTAGTAGTATTTGAAATTATAAGTTCTATTTTGTTAAGATATTTATGATAACAATGTAAGTATTCGAACTATTTATTTGAAAAATTAATTTGCTTCAAATCGCAAAACGTTACAATATTTAATAATTATATGAAAATATACGACGTAATACACCCTTTAATAGTTTGATATAAGAGAAGATTCAAAGCAAATAATAATATTAACTTTAGTTACTATAATAGAA